>CM069136.1:45829995-46048484 GCA_035221665.1 Okamejei kenojei | reverse complement strand
CGTTGTTTTTGTTGGGAATTTGGTCTCTGTAAATTTGCCCCTTTTGTACAGGGATTACAGAATTTATGTGACTGGTTGATGGTTAGGTTGGCCTCCATTTGTCGAAGTACTATTTCCATGTGTATCTTTAAAACTAAAAACACATGAAGACAGAGTAAACAAGACCACTTGAACAAGCCTTACAGGAAGTGGAGCTGTAGATATAGTGGGTCTTTATTCAGCCCAGAGATGCAGATAAAACTTGGTAGTATCTGGCACATTCCTTTGGAAGAACCTTTTAACTCAATGTACATTGAGGTTATGCTGATGATTGAATGCAACTTTTTTTTTGTAAAATATTTTTATTAGACGTAAGTACATATTAATAAAATATACTTCTCACATACATTCATACATATCTTCAGACGTGGTGCAATCAGATCATAAAATGTTTTATAAAATTCCGAGCAATACCATTGGTCCGGTGGTATTAGCATTTTGTAAGTAGATAGATTCTTCGGATTTCTTTTACTGAAATTTCAGCATTTAGTGATACTCTATTTTGTGAATCCAACCCATTCAGATTACTATTTTTTTAAATATGCTTCTATTCCTATCTTGTTTTCTGTCGTTTTAGCTGAATATAATTTTTTATAATATTGCAAAAATCTCTCATTATATCTTTAGGTTGTCCTATGGATTATTTTTTTCTCCCTCCATCTTTCTTAATTCACGAGCCAATAATTTTTGAGGTTTTTCTCCACATTCAAATTGTAATTTGTTTCTTGTATGGATCGACTTTACATTGATTTGAGTATATTTTATTTTAATTTATATTTCAGTGCCGGCGATTTTATTTAAGTAATTGTTATGGATGGACTAGACAGCGTTCTCGGTGTTACTTGGTTTACTTCTTTTTCCATTCCGTTGTTCCCTCGATTTCTTTTTATTATGAAATGCTTGAGAATAAATCATAAATTCCGCGGGCATATGCTTTAAAAGTTTCCATAATAAGGAAGAGGATATTCGGTTTATCATTTATTCAAGAATCTTGATCTGTTCTATAATATAGTTCCTGTTGCTTTTTTTTTTTTTTAATTTGTGGATTAAGTCTCATTGCCCCCGTTTTTTCCGTTTTACCATTTATTTTCAATTCATACAATGTTAAAGGTTGCGTGATTGAGATTGTAATATATGGTATTTTGAATTATAAGAAAGTGAGAGAGTTTAGCGTCAGCCAAAAAATAACTCTATTCGTGAATAGGATTTTGTACTGGATGATAAACTGACATATTTGTCCAGTTGGAATTTTCTACTCTTCCAAACATCTTTAATATTTACTAGTATCCATATTGCTTTAATACGTCACTGGAATGGGCTTTGGTTTTCCTTTGTCTTGTGGGACTGTCTAATCGGGAAGGCATATAATGTAAATTTAAATCTCCTCCAGTCATTAAGTTATGTTGTGCTATTTCGGGATGTTGTTAAATATTGTTCTTAAACAACAGTGGTCCTATCTAAGGTTTGGTCCATCTACATTGACACAAATCATGTTTTGTGCATTTAATTCTCCTATTACAATTAATGTATCCATCATTATTCAGTATGCCTATTATCAGTTATAGGTGATGTATGTTTGAATAAAGGCCTTTACGAAATAATAATGTACGCCTCTTGATTTGTGGGTAAAAGAAGAATGATACATTTGATCTTATCCATTTAAGCTTTCAGCGTATACTCGGCATTTTTTTTTGAATGTGTTTCTTGACTGAACATCACATCAGCTTTTAATTGCTCATTTAAATGTGTAATACTTTACCTCTCTTATTGGTTATTAATACCTATAACTTTACCGCTGCAAAAAACGTTATTCCTTTCATTCTCCATATTCATTTTAAATCTTGCAACTTTTGTCTATGGGGGTCTGTATAGAGCAATGGTTAGTTCGACCGACCCGACCTTACACCAGGAACTCCGACTAGACGAATTTTATGACCCTTGACTGTCTCCACGTATATATTCTCCTTTGATCCCATTTGTAACTCATTCACACTGACAATAATATGATAAGTTAATAATATGCAAAAGAAAGAGGATAGGTTAGAATTAGTATTGTGCCACAAAGAAGGAAAAAACTTACATTTTCGTATATTAGTGTAGTTAGTTGCTAGCCATACTAGCATGGCTACACCATCTCCCGATTTGTAGTTGATGTTACGAACTTACCGAGCTCCTTTGTTTCTGGGAATTTTTAATTCCATAGCCAATATTATACAAGTGCTATTAATTTTAAAATATTTGGGTTCCAATTTAAATAAATGTGAGGATATATATTTAAAATTGCTCTGAAATCTAATTTAGAAAAAAACCCGAAAAAAGGGGAGAAATAAAAACAAAATAAACAATGAAAATTATAGTAAAACAGAAAGAAGGTTTCAATGAGGACAAATGAACATCAAACCTTCTATTTGATATAATCATTCCATTATAGTAAACATTAGGTCATTAGTGATATTATTAATTTGATGAGTAAGATACCATGGTATCATTTTTGTATTTTTAGTTATTTGTCTTAGTATGTTCCGTTATACTAATTATTAGTATCCATGGGCGAGTTTCCGATTCCACTTTTATAGCTTCCTTGGTCACCACTTCAAATTCCATCCAGTTCTGCAAAGTCAGTTTATTCAATGTGAGGCAATCAAGCATCCTCTCAAGCCTTAATCGTCTGGGCAAAGTCAATGTTCCAAGGATGAGTGAAAAAATGTTCCTTTTGTTTGTAGTGACTCCTCAGGGTAGGGGATAGCTCAGACCATATTTCAGATTTCCACTTCTCAAGATACTTTCGTCTATTAATTGCTTAGTTTTCCTGGAGACTCAGTGGATAGATCTAGATAAATACTGATCCTGTTCCTGCAAATGCAAGGACTTTGTTTCTGATGGTTTTTTTTTTTGCATTATCTCCTCCTAGACGTGGTCGTAACTGATACTTTTAGTGTTCATTTCTCCTTGGGTGAGCGTTTGGTCTTGTCAGACGGTTTCTTCAATCTATGTGCTCGGGGCTAGTAAAGGCTTTTGTTCAGCGATAAAAGTTTAGCCGTAAATTTTGCAGTGGATTTCTCGGGGATCTTGATCTTTCTCTCCCTTTGGAATACCCGCAATTCTTAGGTTTGTCTTCTTGGCGACTTCCAATTCGTACATTTCTCAGTAGGCATGTTGATTTTCGTAATCGGTTTTGCTTTAGTCTGAGCAACTTGTTTAGCGGCTAGTTCTTAACGGTCTTTTATGGCAATCGGCTGTTGGTCAGTGCCTGTTCCACAGGATTCAGTTTCTTCAAACAATCAGTTTTCACATTTTTTGATTTTATCATTCGTCTCCTTTGTCAGTCCAAATCAGAATTTCTGCGATTTCTTTTCTTCAAACATCGATGTATTCTTAGTCGTGGTAGTTAATGTGGTATTAATTTCAAGCTTAAGTCTTTCATTTCCTCCTTGATTTTTTTTATTTCTTCACCAATATTCATCTGCTTTATTTCTTCTCTTAAACGAGCAATTTCACATGCAATAAAAGTTTTAAGTTCTTCACCTTCCGATTTTTTTCGTCGTTTTTTTTGTCACATCTTCTTGGGATAACGTCCTACCTGAGCCCGCGGCTTCAGTCGGGCCTTCCCCCGGTTTCAGCCTGGTAGCCCGACTTTTCGGTTTATGAATGTAACTTTTAGAGTTATACTTGCACAGTTTACAATATTTTGGGTGCAAGTAAATGGTTGCATGGAATTACAGAAACACACACAGTGAACGCATATATTTATTGACAATACCACCAAACACCTTTTTAGGGGAGAAAGGAATTATTTTGAATGATCTGCAGATTTCTGGCAAAAATGCTCAAGATACTCCAAAATATACTTATTTTATTCATCATACTGAGGGCTTAGCTCTCTAGACTCCAATGATGGCATGAGAAAACAAATATACTTCAAGGAAGGTCCCATCCCAAAATGTCACCCATCCTTTTTCTCCAGAGATATTGGCCTGACCTGTATGAGTAACTCAAGCACTTTGGTCTTTTTTTATACCTTTGACACGTTTGTTATGCTAAGTGGCAAAATAAAGTCTGCAATCTTCTTTGTTCTTGATCAAAATGCAGATAAATGGGGATATCATCTCAGCTGAATATATTTGATGCCTGGTTTGATGCGGGCTATTTAATATCACCTTATTGTCTGTACATTTGGCTAAAGGATATGAGAATGTATTCTGGTGAAGTCAGTTAAAGTATCCCCCTCTGTGTGCCAGTAATCTGCTCTGTCCACAGACACAGTCTATTTGATTACAGTGGCTTGCAAAAGTATTCATACCCCTTGAAATTTTCCACATTTTGTCACGTTACAACCACAAACATAAATGTATTTTATTTGGTTTTTCTGTGATAGACCTACAAAAAAGTCGTGTATTCGCTTTTTGGCATAATTGTGAAGTGGGAAGGAAAATGATACATGGTTTCCAATTTAATTACCAATAAAAACTGAAAGGTTGGTGGCGTGCCAAAGTATTCAGCCCCCCTGGTTCATACTTTGTAGAACCACCTTCCGCCTGAAATTACAGCTGCAGTCTTTTGGGGTATTGTCTCTTACCAGCTTTGCACATCTAGACACTTGAATTTTTGCCCCTTCTTCTTTGTAAATAGGCTCAAGCTCAGTCGACTTGGATGGAGAGCATCTGTGAAAAGCAATTTTCAGTATTGCCAGAGATTCTCAATTGGCTTTAGGTTGGACTTTGATGGGCCATTCTAACACATGAATAGTGCTTTGATCTAATCCATTCCTTTGTTGCTCTGGCTGTATGTTTAGGGTTGTTGTCCTGCTGGAAGGTGAACCTCCGCACCTGTCTCAAGTCTTTTGCAGACTCTAACAGATTTCTTCCAAATTGCCCCTGTATTTGGCTCATCCAATTTCCCCTCAACTCTGGACCACTTTCCTGGGTCCTGCCTGCTGAAGAACAAGCATCTCCACAGCATGATTTTCTGCCACCACCATGTTTCACAGTGGGGATTGTGGTTCAGGGTGAGGCAGTGTTAAGATTTCCTTTTGTCATATATTTTTATTAGAAGTAAATCCCATTCATAACAACCGGAGTTTATAACAACTTTTTTCAAATACAACCAACTATTTCTCACTTAAGTATACACTGTTACGAGTAATTCTTATAAACTTCTATTTTTTTAGAAAGTAGACAAGAAAGAATAGATTTTAATCAATAAGACTAGTGATTCAATAATAATTTGATTTAAAGCAGTGAGAGCGAGAGGTAAGACCAAATGATTATCTATTCTTGTTAATATATTTAATTAAAACCAAAGGATGATTATATTAAAAATGAAGGTGAGAATATTTTGTAAACATCTTACTAGTGAATTAAACACAATTTCAAATAGCCCCGAACTCAATAGAGACTTGTATACCAAATCCAAAAAGAAAAACAGAACAGTTATTTTCCTCTGATCTGCTGCCGTACCCATTGAGTTGTGATGCCAAGAACAGGCTACCCCTTCAATATTCTGTATATGGAGACCTTACTTGTTCAAGGTTCGTATTTGTCCCATTGGGACCAATCTGATTCCTTTCCTCATGCAACTCTCTACCTTTCCACTGTCCACCTTTTACTATTGTGGGGGATAATGTTCCTTCCAAAATTTCAATTTAATTTTTTCTTTATCAAAACAGAACTCCAAGAAATTTCTTTGGTTTACTGTTTACTAATCGCTTTTGACTCCGGCACTCCTAATATTATAAATTTGCTAGGTCATTTTATTTAAGAACCTTCAGAGCGAACATCTAAAGCTTCAGATCCCAATTATAATTAAGTCCGTGTTATACTGTTACCAAAACTATTGCGTTAAATTAGCTTCCAAATTATGACATTTATCACAAATAGGAGAAATGTATAATCAATTTATTTAATTTCATTTTTGAATAAGTAATCGTGTGTAATCCATAAAATAGTACCAATATATTGTCTAGCTTAATGAGCAGCGATTGTTATTACATTGGTGGCTTCTTCCCAAGTTTCCTTCATATAGATAAACCTATTTCTTTGTCCATATGATTTGTCGATCTATTTCCGAAGTTGGATTTCCATTTCATCAAATAGTATTATATATATACGGCTATTAGTTTTTCTGTATTGGGTGTGGTTATTAAACAATTCATGACTATTCTGGTTTTTCTATTTTTATAGGTCTTGCGTATTTGACTTAATATAGTTTTAATTGTAAATACCTAAATATGTTATTTGACTGCAATCCTAGATATCTTGTAACCTCTTGAAATGAAAGAAAGGTCTTCTTGTAAGGTGTGTCTATCCTTTTAATTCCTAAATCATTTGCAGAGTTAAACCCGTTGTCCAATACCGAGGGCCTAAACAAGGGATTATTCTTCATAATTGACAAAACAAAGTGACAATTAATCCATATTGTAAGGTCTTAATATTTGTTTCCAAATATGTCTATTGCTGGATGATTCATAGGGTAGTCTCCATACTTTCTTTTTGTACTTCCCTCTTGGTGCAAAAGGAGGATGATCGAACCTACATCAGCAGGGAAACAGTCTTCCTTTTCCATCTTTAGGCCGTTTGGTTCATGGTCTAAATTTACCAACCAAAAATTCATATTCTTAATCTGAACTGCCCAGAAATAAATAAGACAAATTTGGTAGTGCTAGTCCACCATTATTTTAGATTTACATAGTTGTTTTTTACTTATTCGGGGATTGGGGTTTTTTTCTAGCAAAGAGAAAACTATTACCAATAGTATCTATTTTTCTAAACATTTTAGGGAGATATAAAGGGATGACTTGAAATAAATATAACAATTGTGGTAAAAAAATCATTTTTATCGCATTTATTCTACTGATCATCATTGATATAGGTAGTGTTTTCCAATATAATTTTTTTTTTTAGTTTATTTAATAATTGAGGGTAATTATATTTAAATAGACAGTTATACGATTTAGGTACATTAATTCCTAGATATTTGAGTTGGCCGTGACTATTTTAAGTGGGAATTGTTCTAATATATTTAATTTTATTCCAATTATAGGCATAATTTCACATTTATTCCAATTAATTCTATACCCAGAAAATGTACTAAACTTAGTTATAACATTAAATAGATTGGTTTTGTAATATAAATTAAGATGTTGTCTGCGTATAGAGATATTTTATTCGTTGTAGTTTTGGTATTATATCCATATATTTCTGGTTCTGATCTAATCATTTCAGCTAATGGTTCTATTACCAGAGCAAATAGTAATGGTGATAATGGGCATCCTTGTCTACAACCCCTAAAGAGATTAAATTTTGCAGATAGTATTTGATTTGTTAATATTCTTGCAGTTGGATTCGAGTATATGATTTTTACCCTTTTGGAAAATCTATCCCCCAGTTGAAATTTCTGCAGTTTTTAAATAAATATGGCCATTCAACCTGATTCAAATGCTTTTTCAGCATCTAAGGATATGACAGGCTAGTTCATATCATTCACTCTTTTTGAGTACATCACATTGATGTTGACATCTCAGATTATAGGATAAATAGCGTTTTGGAATAAACCTGTTGTGTCATGATGTATTAATTTATTAATCACTAAACTTAGCCTCCGAGATAACATTTTAGTTAGTATTTTTTTGATCAGTATTTAAAAGAGCTATTGCTCTGTATGATCCAGGGTCTTCCAAATCTTTATCAGCTTTAGGGATAAGTGTGATTGTAGACTCATTTAATGATTCTGGTAACTTTCATTGTTCATAAGCATATTTATATATTGTATGTGTATTGTATTGTATTTGCTGTGTCCCCCACATGGCTTGTGGCAAACTGCAAACGGGACTTCGTATGGCTTTGTTTCAACAATGGCTTTCTTCTTGCCACTCTTCCATAAAGGCCCGATTTGTGGAGTCCACAACTAATAGTTGTCCTGTGGACAGATTCTCCCACCTGAGCTGTGGATCTCTGCAGCTCCTCCAGAGGTACCATGGGCCTCTTGGCTGCTTCTCTGATCAATGCTCTCCTTGCCCGGTCTGTCAGTTTAGGTGGACGGCCATGTCTTGGTACGTTTGCAGTTGTGCCATACTCTTTCCATTTTTGGTTGATGGATTGAACAGTTGCTCCGTGAGATGTTCAAAGTTTGGGATTTTTTTTATAAGTAACCCTGCTTTAAACTTCTCCACAACTTTTCCCGACCCCCGTCTGGTGTGTTCCTGGGCTTCATGATGCTGTTTGTCACTATGTCTCTGACAAAACCTCTGAGGGCCTTCACAGAACAGCTGTATTTTACTGAGATTAGATCACAACAAGTGAACTCTATTTACTATTAGGTGACTTCTGAAGGCAATTGGTTGCACTGGATTTCATTTTGGGGTATCAGAGGGAAAGGGGGCTGAATACTTTTGCATGGCCACACTTTTCAGTTTTTTATTTGTAAAAATATTGAAACCATGTATCATTTCCTTCCACTTCACAAATATACGCCACTTGGTGTTGGCATATCACATAAAATCCCATATAAAATACATTACGTTTGTGGTTGTAAGTGACATAGTGTGGAAAAGTTCAAGGGGTATGTTATGGGAGACATTTTTTAAAGCCACTGTATATACAGTCAGATATGCACCGTTTTGAAGACTGCTTCTTGGGTCATATTTACCTGCTGCTAACCCATCTCTGATTGAAAATGTATCAATTGATTCCATGAGGGTGGTCACACTTTTAACAATAGGAACTATTTGAAACTACAAGATAATTCCACAATCAATGCATGGATTAATTTGAGACCAGTTTCCATTTTCCACATCCCACACTCCATCCACAGATTAGACTTATTTAGTAGCTCAACAGCTCATTGAGGACATCGGAAACTGATGTGCTACAATCTGCTATACACACTGAGAACTATATTCTGCACTTTGTATCTTGTCCTTTGCTCCAACTATTGTACTTGAGTTTGACCATTACTATGCATGGTATACCTGATCTGTTTGAATATAGCATGCAAAACAAACCTTTTCACTGTATCTTGTTATGTGACAATAATAAACCCAAATAGAAACCCAAAAAGGCTGGTACTCGGGTATAGCAAATAATTAGATAAACTAACAGAATGTTATTATTTTTTGTGATAGGAACTGAATGCAAAAGTGTGCAGGTTACAGTATGTTTCAGTTACATGGAGCAATAGAGAGACCACAGATAGGAACACCTGTGACAGCCTTGGACTCCTTACTTGAAAATGAAATGTTCACTAGCCAATACTTGGAGTAGGTCAGTAGCCTTCTGAGGTCAGTTGGCTTCTTGGACAGGTTAAGCATTTACCTATTAGACTTTAGAAGAGTGGTGGACGTGACTGAACATACATGATTCTGAGGGGACTTGGTAGGTTAGATGTGGAAAGGGATGTTTCTTTGTGGGAGAATCACTATGGCATTTCTTGATTAGTACGGGTGATGACAGACGTTTATGGGGAGAGAAAGCAGCGTGAACGGGGTTAGGGGAGAGAGATAGATCAGCCATGATTGAATGGCGGAGAAAAACTAAACTTAATGGGCTGAATGGCCTTATTCTGCTCCAATCACATGATATTATGATTTTTAAAGCAGAGATAAGTTTTTCTTTTTCAGAGGATCCTTTCTCAAAGAACAATGGAAGCAGTCATAGAATAATCTTTCAGGAATGAAATGAAGGATGAATAATTGTCTATGGGTAATTAGAATGTGGTTACAATCAGACCAGCAACCATCTTGTTAAACTCAGGGCTTAGGATGCAGAGCAGCCTACTTGTGCTCCTATTTTGCATGTTTTCCATATTGTAAGATTAATTGGAATCCCGACATTGACAAGTACCATTACCTCTTTCCATTGCATCTATGGAAACTGCATGTGCTCCAAGAGGAAAAGAGTCTCACAAATTCACACCTTGCAACAAGGCCTCCATTTCATTGTTGGGGAACCTTGATGCAAGCTTTCATGCAAGCCAGTGCTTGCTCAAGCAATCAAAGTACAGAATTGGCTTTTAAATAATTTCCAACAATTCTTGCAGCCATGTCACACATTTCCATTGACTTGACGTGCTTCAAATAGTGTCCGCCATTTGTTTTACTGTAACAATCCAAACAACCATTTTTGTTTTTATCCATCTTGATCCCCAATAGGAGCAACAAACAGACAGTTTATTTCCAGCTTTCTTTCTTTCAGGCAACTGAATCATCCCACCACAACCAGGGAGCAGTACTGAACTATCTACCTCATTGGTGACCCTCGGACTATCCTTGATCGGACTTTGCCAGATTTACCTTGCACAATGATATTCCCTTCATATGTATTTATACACTGTAAATGACTTGACTGTAATCGTGTTTTGTCTTTCTGCTGACTGGTTTAGCATGCAACAAAAGCTGTTCACTGTAGCTCGGGTTCACGTGACAATAAACTAAACTGAACTAAACTGAAAATTCATGAGGGCTTTGGATTCTATAGTTCATTACTATAATACATTAGATTTAGGTTTTGGTCTGTTATTGTCACGTGTACCAAGATACAATGAAAAGCTTTGTTTTTCATGTTATCTAATTAAATCAGATAATACTATACATAAATACAATCTGAAAGGTATGTTATTTTTTCACAATTTTGTTACATGGTGAGATGAATGGCATATTTCTTCACTATATGTCTCAATGACTATGAACTAATCTGATATGTAGGGCTCTCAGAAGATGCGAAGCACAGCCCCTTACTGAGTTAGTATACAATGCAATCAACCAAACTCAAATACAATAGGTAGAGCAAAGGGTTTAGAATATAGAATTCAGCACAGTAGCACAACAGTTCCAGTTCCAGAGACAAGTCTGATGTCTGCTGTGGACTAGAGGTGAATCGAACAGTACTCTACCATATGGCAGGATTATTCAGAAGCCTAAAACAGTGGGCAAGAAGCTGTTCCTGAGTCTGGTGCTGCACACTTTCAAGTTTCTATATCTTCTGCTTGATGGGAATGGTGAGAAGAAGGAATGACCAGGCTAGAACAAGTGTATGATTATGTTGGCTGATTTTCTGAGGCAGCGTGAAGTGTAGATGTAGTCAATGATGGGGAGACTGATTTGTGTGACTGGGCTACATTCACAATTTTGCAATTTCTTGCAGACTTGGGCAGAGCTGTTCTCAAACCAAGCTGTGATATCCACAAAGAATATTTTAAAGCTCCTTATAATACCTGCTAATCTTTGGTAAAGTGACTTCACATTTACTTCTGTTTCTCTAACAAACACTGATTAAAAACTGAAGTGTCTATCATCTAGCAAGGCAAAATGCAAATGACATCCTGGGCCACTGGCAGGTGTGGTTACTCAGCCATCTATCTCCCTTCTAAAAATGGAGAAACTCACCAAATGATACTTTAATTCCCATGGACACATAACTCTGCCACCTCTTCAGCTAGAGTTTGCAAATTACCAGATGGAGCATTCTTTGGGCTTGTCAGGTAAAAGCAATGTTAAAGAAGAAGTAACCAATTCAATTATGCCAGCTAAAAAGCCACTGGGACTGCTTTGGGAAAACTCAAAAGGTCTGGCTGTCATAATGATGAATTAGCTTTGTGGTTGTTGTAAGTCCAACTCATGAATATGCTTCTTGTGCAAAAATAAACCATGCATAGCAACTATAACATTATGAATATTAGAGGCCATAAGAAAGAGTATGTAGAATATCGGCATTACTTACTCAGTGAGGTTGTGCTTTGCATCTTCTGAGAGCCTCACATTAGATTAGTTCATAGTCATTGAGACATACAGTATAATGCAAAAATATGCCATTCGTCCCACCATACCCCTGCCCACTGATTATTTGCAGAATAGCTTCAGATAGGTACTTTGGTGGACATCCTTTAGCTTCTTCAGTTTAGTTTAGATTACTTATTGTCACGTGTATCAAGTTTTTGGGAGTGTGCTATCCAGTCAAAGAAATGACTATGATAAACAATCCACAGTGCACAGATAAGGATAACGGTACAATTATTTAGTGCAGATAAAGTCCAATTAAAGGTCTCCATTGATGTAGATGGTAGCTCAGGACTACTCGCTTGTTGGTGATAGGATGGTTCAGTTGCCTGACAACAGCTGGGAAGAAACTGTCCCTGACATGGATAGAGAAGTGGGGGTTGGCAGACAGGAAACAAAGAGTAGGGATTAACAGGTCCCTTTCAGAATGGCTGTAGAAACTGTTCCCGAATCTGGTGGTGTGCATTTTCACACTTCTATACCTCTTGCCTGATGGGGGAGGGGAGACGAACTGTAGAAGTTGGTGAGGGTTGTTGAGGACTTGCCGAACCTTCTAAGCTTTCTGAAAAGCAGCAGTGCATTGATTCAGAGATAAATAGACGGGCAAGGGAAATACCGTATTTCCTGGAAATGAAGACGTACCTGCGTCGAATATGCATCCCCACTTTGAGTTGCTACATTTTGAAAAAAGGCTGGTGGGACATAGAATTTCATACGCTCAAAAAAATAAAAATTACAAATTAAAAATGTAAATAAAGTGATAATTCAATTTGCCCAAGGCTTCCAGATCTCCCCCATTTAGAATGACTGAATGGGTGGGGGATGGAGGGTGACGGCAGGTGGAGAGATGGTGGGAAAAACGGGAGCACTAAGGAAACTGGAAATTCAAACATAAGGATCAGTAGTGCCAAAACGGGAGCGGTCGTCGGGATCGGACAGCATCCCTGGGCCAGCAGAAGGCGCTGAGGTGGCAGCCAGTTCCACAGTCCGGTCCAGGCAGCCACTCACAGCCACCCGAACAACTTCCCTCCTCAGCCACAATATGGTGGCTCCGCGCCCGGAGCACCGCAGCAGTGGTGAGCTGTGTGAGTTGCTGGCATGATCCCCGATCCCCTCCTTCTCAACACTGCTGCCCATGCTGACCCGGGCCAGACACCCCACATGCTGTGAAATGAACTCTCCCCCCCCCACCCAGTGGCGCTGTCCTTTTATAGCCGCTTCCCACTTTACAGCCGCTTCCTATCAGCTGCCAGCAATGAGGGATAGACTTAGCTCTCCTTCAGTACAGCAGCATCGTTCTTGATGTTGTGTACTGAGGGATAGCCAAGTCTATCTTTCCTGGCTATCAAACTAACTTTCGGCCTCCAAGACGCAGGTAGGTTTTCATGCCTTAATTGTGGTAAAAAATAGCGTCTTCATTGCCGGGAAATACAGGTACGTAAATATGTAGCGATAAAGGTAAAAGGTAGGTGTATGCTCATCAAAACAAGGATAAATAGTTTGATTCACATGCTATAAGGCTATGAATTATAGGTTTAAGAAATGAGGATAATGTTGAAAATAAAACTAAAGCTGCAAATTCTGGAAATCTGAAATAAAAACAAATCTGCTGGTCAGGCAGCATCTGTGGACAGAGGAGATCGTTGACATTTCAGGTTTGAGCCATTTTGTTAGAACTGCAAAAGAGGGAAAATAAATTAGTTTTCAGTAGCAGAGAACATGGGGTAGAAAGATAGAACAAAGGAAATATTCATAATAGTTTGAAAGCAGACAGGTTACTAGTTTAGTTTAGAGATACAGCGTGGAAACAGGCCCTTCAGTCCACCAACTACACGCCGATCAATGATCACCCCACACACTAGTTCTATTCTACACCCTAGGGACAGTATACAGAAACTATGTAACCTGCAAATTCTACATGTTTTGGGATGTGGGAGAAAATCATAGCACCTGGAGAAAACCTCATGATTACAGGGTTCCTACAGACAGCACCATGGTCAGGATTGAACTCGGGTCTCTGGCGCTGTAGGGCAGTCTCTCATCCGCTGTGCCTCTGTGCTGCCCTTTTTGTTGCAATTTAAAGAACATTATGCTTCTTTGTCTATGTTATGTGTTGATAATAACTGGAATATGGTACATGCCCCGGAAAAGGCAAGTTATACCAATGGAGAGGGTAACTCTGAGCCTATATCACAGACACTGGCTGGCAGAATTAGCCTGTTCTGAAACTGAGAAAATGGAAAAAAACAGTGTTATCTAAAGATAAAAGTTCAATACCAAGCCTGGGAAGCTATATGTGGCCAGAACTATAAAGAGATGTGTTCCTCAATTTTGTTCTTGGTAGTGCAGTTGATCACAAACAGTTAAGTCAGGGAGGGAGGGAGATCGACGATTGAAGCTCCAGTGGACTGGAGGGTCCGAATTTTCCTACAGACTGAACTCGGGTGTTTCACAGAGCAATCACATTCCCCAATTTGTATTTGGTTTCTCCTAATTAGAAGAAGCATTAGGTGAACACCAAATGCAATAAACTAGACTGGAAGAAGTGCAAGTAAATCACAGCTTCACCTGGAAAGGTTGCTGAGGTCTCTAGATGGTGGGATGTGAAGAGGTGAATGAATGGGCACTAAAAATCATGAGGGGAATAGATAGGGTGAATGCAGACAGTCATTTACATGCAGGGAGGGCAATCAAGAACCTGAGGACGTAGTTTTGAGGCAAGAACGGCAAGATTTAATAGGAATCCGGGACAACTTTTCATTCATTGATGGTGGGGATATGGAATGTGCCGTCAGAGGACATGGTTGAAGCAAGTGCAATGCCTGCATTTAAAATATACTTGGACACGTACATGGATAGGAATGGTTAAGGGGGATAAGGTCCTAATGCAGCAAATTGGACATGCTTAAATGGAGCTTCTTGGTTGTCAAGGACGAGTTGTTGCCGAAGGGTCTGTTTTCTCTGAATCTAAATTCTGCAGCTGCATTCCAATGCTGATATTAGTAGCAATGTGGATTCCTTGCTCCATGTGGAAGATTAGATATTTTTTGCTTGGTTAATGTGGTAAATCTACTTGACGTCGTGGGTCAACATCTTCACAAGTTCACAAGTTATAGGAGTAGAATATCGAGTCCACTCTGCCATTCAATCATGGCCGATCACTGCCTCCTAATCCCATTTTCCTGCCTTCTCCCCATAACCCTTGACATCCGATCTAATCAAGAATCTTGCATCTGGATCTCTCTGGAAGTCCTCTTTTAGTACCTACACGCCAATTATGAAGTAATCACATTTGGGATTCTTTGAAACCTAAAGTTACAATGAAACGTTAAAAATAGCCACCAATCATTTTATAGGATAAATTATTAATTAAAATGTGTTAAATATATAAAAAATAACTAATAACCATAAGTTCCCCCCCGCCACGGGTACCATGTAATCCAATGTAACCATGCTACCTGCTCCATGGTTGGATAGTTAGCGACTAAACCGTCTCCCCCACCTGATTTGCCACCTGCTCCCGCCGCCGGCCCTCTGCCTCCCTTCTCTCCTTCCCTTCCCTCCCTCCCTTCCCTTCTTCCCTCCCTCCATTCTCTCCTTCCCTCTCTCCATTCTCTCCTTCTCTTTCCTCCCTTCTCTCCCTCCCTCCCATCTATACTACACACGCACACGCACGCGTGCACATGCCTGTATGGGGTAGAAGCCCAAAATTTACTTTCCATTCTACCATAGAGATATAAAGTCTATAATAGACTTTATTTGTATTTCTATGATTGTACAGACTTTGGCTGGGAACCTGGGGCTCACCAAAATTGTTCCCAATTGGGCCCCGCACCTCGTAAGGCCGGCCCTGCACACACACAGGCCAAAATCCTATACTTCCGGCGGCGGAAGTTCGCAGGAACTGGAGGACAGAGATGTGTGTGGGTCCGTCATTGTTGCCGTCGGAAACCGGCACCACTGTGTCGTTAATATTTTCAACAATGATAAGTAATATTATTATGCTTCATATAAGTGTAGAACAGTTCAAATATTATCAAATTTCAAATGTTATAATTATCACAAGATAAATGAAACAACATCACCATCATTATTCCAAAATGTGTGTTTAATTCAATGCATGGTATAACATTTTTGAACTTAACAGTTAGTGCATGAAATGGATTGAAACAAATAGTTTCACTCATAATGTGAGAGATAAACTAGGCTTCTTTCACAGTTCAGCTCTTCCCTGCCAATCATGTTCGTATCTTCCCAGAAAATAGTTAACTCTGTTTATTCAGATGACATAAAGATAATTGTCCATTTAATGATAGTATTGTTGTTGCAGCAATGATTTGCATTTCAGGGCTTCCAAAGATGAGTTGCATTCACAGGAAGCACATCTTGACAATTTCCTGCAGACTATTTGCACTGTAAGCACTTTATTGTATGTCCATTGACAGGTCAGAAATCTTACACAAATACACAGATTAGAAATTCTTATTTTGTGTGTGTGTGCTAAGCACGTTATGCATTTTGCACTATATGAATTTTGCACTCTCTTTCTGAAATTTTGTTCTACTGATATCAACAGACCCAATTAAAACAAACTGAGTATAATGGGTCTGTCCAACTTATGCAACTTTTTAGGTGATTACAGGAGACTATGAGGTTGCCACAAGGTCGCCGGAGGTAGCAGGGGTGTCGCCTGCATGGTGATGAGTAGTTCCTGCATTCTTGTAATAGTCGGGGCTTCATTCTAGTCACCAACAAGTTGAAAAATTAGTAGCGACCAGAATTTTGACGCCATGGAGAGTAGCGAGAATCCTCGTGATGTAGGTGCAGTGGTAGTAGGGTTGCCAGGAGGTCATAGCTTGCCATAGGGTGTCATAGGTTGTCGCCGGTGCTGACCAGTGAATTTCATTGGCTCATTGGGGAAAAAAACTTAAACCATAGTTTTCAGAACCAAGGATACCCGACCTGTAATATTAATGTCCGCCAAGCTTCACAGCTGTGTATCTCTGGCTTCTTAAAAGTTTTCTCCACTCCTTCTCCCCGCTTCTCCATCTTCTTCTCCCACTTCTTCCCCCTCTTTTTTTTCCCCCCCCCGCTTCCCTCTTTTAAAGGACTTGCGTGACCCTTCCCATACACTGTGCTTTCACCATCTTAATTACAGGGCCAACCTTACTATTCATCGCGAGGTGTGGCTCTATCACATTAGCTTTGCAAAGTGTGAATTTCACTTAGACAGCACTCCCCCTGCTTGCCCTGACCCTTGCCTGCATAACTGGCTGGTGAAGGTAGCGATGTGGGTATGTGTGTTCCTCTCTGACAGTCGCCGTTCCAGTTGCCGGTTTTTCAGCGACCTGCTATGACTTGACAGTCGCCTGAAAAATCGCCTAAGTGCGACAGGCCCATAACACACAATTTCACATTGAGATTTTGTCTTATCCAACTCAAGATGAAGGTCTTTTGTGCTTCTCTATTAAGATATGGGATGTAAGTGTCCGTGACACGGCCGATGTCTACTGCCTCTCCCTAATTACCCCATGATGATGGATGTTATTGAACCACAGGTATTTTGATGGATCTTTCTGGAGGGCAGTTAAAAGTGATCCACTTTAGTGTGGGAATACTTGAAACCCTTCATTGGTACTATGAACTTTGTGAATGCTATATATCCACATCCATGTGAAGTGTACTTAAAGTTTGGACCAGTAAATGGGCATGTTTCCATTCCTTGATATTTAGGTGAACAAGTTAAAATAATCTAACAACCTCAGGGAAACGTTTACAAAATGCAAAAAAAAGAAGCAAAATTAAGATGGAAAAAAATTGGAATACAAATGATGGAGATATCTAAATTTAAACACAAAGAGGAAGGCAGAATGTATGTGACCTCATTAATCAGCTTGACTTGAGGCTCTGGTTGTTTTCAGTTTGATTGGAACAGCACAGAAGTCCAAAATGAATCAGGCAAAAGAGGAAAGAGGGAAGGAGTTAAAACGATGTGAGATGAGCATCATTGTTAAGGGCAAAATAACTACGTTCAGCATAAAGCCCATGTAGCATTTAAGTTTTCATCAGAGCCCAGCACAAGCAGTGAACAGAGCAAACTGATTGGAGGCAGTACTGGATATTGTGTGAGAAATGGTGAATGAATAAAACCATAAGACCTTCAGGCATAGGGGCAGAATTAGGCCATTCAGCCCATCAAGTCTACTCTGCCATTTGATCATGGCTGATCAATGAGTGAACAATTATTAAAACTGCGGACAAGAATGAGTTAATACAAAAGGATTTGTGCTGTAAATAATTAACATTTCAGCCAACCTCTGTCAATATTAATCAAAATTAAGTAATTGATTCTGGTTGATCAGCCAGAATCATTAAATTGTCACAGCACAGAAGGAGGCCTTTCCACTCAGAGCTGCGCTGATTGATCCAATCAGTTCATTCCCCATCACTTTCTCTTGAGTCCTTCAGTTGCATCTTCCTTGCATATCTATTCAACTGCTTTATGGAAGCAATCAATGAATTTCACTCTACCACTTCCATTGCCGACAATTTTAACTAGTTTTTGAACCATCTACCAATGTAAAGAGTTTATTGTTATCTGCATTTCAGTAGAAATGGGGGGAAAAAAAAGGACATTTTCAAATACATGGAAAGGCAAAGAGGTGGAAAGACCAAAAGGCGGACTGGAAGTCTCCGGTGAGATCAAATGGTGAAAGGTGTAGTAATGAAGGGGACAGATTGAAGAATAGGCAGGAAATAAATGATGGGTCTTGAGGAGATGTACATGGGAATCACAGAATTGTTATCTGAAATTGTTGCCCTCGGTTGTGTTTTCTCATACCCGAGAAAATTTTATTGCATCTGGTCAAAAGTTATGGTTCTGTTTTGTATAAGCCTTTATTGCGCTTAGTTGGAAGGAGCATAACAAAATTGAAATAATGTGTCTATTAAGCATAGCCCTGCCCACAGAGTGGCCAAAGTTTACAAAATGACAGTATTAGTGAGCCATCTACTGTAAGTTAATTTCATTCATGGGTGGAATTGTAGTTTATTGGGACACAAGATATGTCAGAGAGTTGAATTCACTCTTCACAAAGCACAGGTCAATTGGACAAAAAACTATGATATTTTGGAATGGACCCTTTCTCCAAAAAAGTGTCTGGAAGTGGGCAATTTAGGGTACTAGGGAGATAGGAAATGGGCAATTTAAGGTATTAGGGAGTTAATTTGGATAATCTGGTGACTGTTAAGGTATGTAGGAGAAAAACAAGGAGGTTCAGCCTCTGTTATGCCCTATAAAGGACCAGGAGCAAAGGGATGCTCCTTATTTCTTACATTGAGGACAATCTGTGCTTATCCGAACAGATGCAGCAAAGAGAAGACACATGGAAATATGGGTTGAAGGCACTATAGTACTGGAGTATGGATAATATAGTTAGCTATGTGATTGATGGGCTTGTAACTTATGTTTGTGTATGGTTTGTAGGAAAAAAAGGAAATCAATCAGGAAAACATCCATAAAATGCTAGAATCACTCAGCAGATTAGGCATCATCTGTAAAGAAAGGGTTTTCAAACCTGAACCATGATTCTGTTTTAGTTTACAGCATTATATAAATTAATTTTAGATTTCCACAAGTTGCACGTTATGTTTTTTTTTGAGAAAAGATTCAGTGGACAATATTAAGATAAAAGCTGGAAATAAATTGCAAGTAATATGTTATTTTTTAACGACAAATGAATTTTCAGTGAAAAATCACGCTGACAAGTTAATTTCTCACCCAGAGGAAAATAATCTTGGTTTATTTCACAGTCTCTTCAGCTCCCTACCAATTAGCACTGAGCCTGCTCCAATCAGGTGATGCCATATTTCTGGTACAAGTGAAGAGGAAACTCAAAAAAGATAGACCCAAAACGCTGGAGTAACTCAGTGGGACAGGCAGCATCTCTGGAGAGAAGGAATGGGTGATGTTTCCATTCGAGACCCTTCTTCAGAGCTTCAGCTAAGGCTCCAACACTCAATTATCTGGGATTTTCCAGCTCTGAAGAAAGTTAACTTGGCCTTCCTTTTTTCACATATTGCCAGAATTGTTCTTTATTTCCAAATTACTGCATCTTTTTAAAATCTCTGCACAAACCACAGTTGCATGTTATTTTTTCAAGAAAAAACCCATAACATCTTGCAAATGCATCTAATACAGTAAATACTGCAATAAAAAGCAGAGTATTTTCTCACCACTTTCATGTAGCATTATCTCAAACTATTTTACATTAATTCTTGTTGATATATGATGACTGCTTTATGTGCATCTGGACACTGTTGTATTAGTGCAGCAGATGCCAAATTATCAGTGGGACACCATTTCAGGTGGTTGGTTCCACAGCTGCTCTGCATTTTTTGGTGTGGTTTGTCATCGGTATCACATTTGTTCTGACTGCTGTTCCTAATTACTCCTCCTTCATTGTGTAGTATGTTACCATTAGTCAGTACATTTTTTTCTGATATCCATTCCTGCACTGTATCAGCTTCATAGTGATAATTTGTACAGAGAGCTCCATTTAAGATACGTCACATTTTACCTCCATGCCAAAAAGAAATACAGTAGCAAAAATACCATCAGTATCTGTTTCAAGTTTGCTACTCCTTTAGGGTATTTGGTGTGAAACAAGTTGGTAAATTAAATAATGATAACAGTTTGTGCATTTTAAAACAACATCGTTTATCATCGGTTTTATCCCATAGTTTGAATGCAGGATGCAGCTGTAGAAGTTAAATTGGGTTCTTCATGACCCAAATGCAGACATTCTGTCTCTTGGCACCATATATCAAGGCACGTTTCAGGCATGTCTTTTGTAATGCTCAGTGTTTCTTGGAGATAAAAGAAATGAGGTAAAATTAGCCCGAGAAAGATCGGAATGCTACAAGTTTACCCTTCTAAAATACATCAAAAAGATTTTGCACGGAGGATGGTCGGTATATGGCACTCTGAAGAAGGTCCCGAAATATCACCTATTCCTTTTCTCCACAGATGCTTCCTGACCCGTTGAGTTACTCAAGTACTTTATGTCTATCTTCAGTGTATGGAACAAAGTTGCATGGAGAGGTAATTGAGGCAGGTACAATAACAACATTTAAAAGACTTTTGGACAAGTGGATGGATAGGAAAGGTCCAGAAGGATACTATGCAGTCACAGTGGTAACATACAAACTCCACACAGACACTACCCGAGGTCAGGATCGAACCCGGGTCTCTGGCGGTGTGAGGCAGCAGCTTCGCCAACAGCGCCACTGTGCAGTCTCCAGGATCTAGTGGCCCAGTACAATTACACCAGGTCAGTGTGGGTGTGAGGAAGAGGTCTAGCTTGAGCAGTGGGTCAGACCTAACGTGATTTCGGACAATTTGTCTGCCAAATGCCATTGCAGATTAAAGCAACAAAAATAAAACCTTGGCTCACTCTTGCCTTCATCACATACTTCAGTTTAATTCTGGATGGGTGCAAAGTTATCTCCTCAAAAGCACGCCGGTACATTTTGATACCACGCAAACGAGGGAAGTATGTCATGTGATGTATTTCCCATCACGTGCTCTGATGCCACACTGGTGTCCCAGTCTTCTGCATTATGCAGGAACGTCAGGGGATTTGAAGGGCCCATTCTGACACAGTGAAGAATTATAGAGCTATCAAATACATTCAAATGCATTCATCTAAATGCAAATTAAGAATATTTTATTCCATTTGAAATTATAGCTCTGATGTCCTGCATCCTATGGGAAAAGTACGAGCTGGAGTGGGTGAAGATGGAGTGGAAGGAAGTACTAGCTGAAGTGCTGATGGAGTGGACGGAAGGCAGCCCCAGGTATATCAAATTCCTGACATGCTCCTATATCTCTTCCCATGCAATATTTTACCTGGTCTAAATTGATGCATCAGTTGGCTCCTCACTCAGTTGACACAATGGTGCAGCAGGTAGTGCTGTTACCTCAAACTGCAATGGGCCTTGATGGCCTTGCTACAGCTTGGACTGTGAAAATGGCAACAAACCTGCCGATTCTTGCATAGGGACTCAGTGGGCTGTTTCTATGTATTTAGAACTTAATCTGGGATGGTGCACAAGCATGTCAATAATCTTACTGATCTATTTACAAAAAAATGAATTTCGCTGCATCTTGAGTACACGTGATAATAAAATGAAACATTCAACCATTGAAATTTCCAGTGAGCTAGGTTCTGTCTTGACTTCCTGCGCTGACTATGTGGAGTTTGCACATTTTCCATCTGTATCGGTACGGCTTTGCCCCAGATACTCCAGCTTTCTCTCACATCCCAAAAAGGGGACTGGGTGCTAGATTAATGTAAATTGACCCTAGTGTGGGTGGATGACAGAGGATCAGGGAGAGTTGGTGGACATGCCAAAGAAAATGGGGTGCAGGAATATGTTGGAGATTGGCACTGAAAGCTGGCATAGACTCACTGAGCCAAATTCCCCTTCCCTATCCATAAAATAATATAAGCAGGTAGAATATATATAGTGGCTTGCAAAAGTATTCATACCCCTTGAACTTTTCCACATTTTGTCACCTTACAACCACAAACGTAAATGTATTTTATTGGGATTTTATGTGATCGACCAATACAAAGTGGTAAATAATTGTGAAGTGGAAGGAAAATGATACATGTTTTCCAAATGTTATTACAAATAAAACACTGAAAAGTGTGGCATGCAAAAGTATTCAGCCCCCCTGAGTCAATACTTTGTAGAACCACCTTTAGCTGCAATTACAGCTGCAAGTCTTTTGGAGCATGTCTCTGCCAGCTTTGCACATCTAGAGACTGAAATTGTTGCCCATTCTTCTTTGCAAAATAACTCAAGCTCAGTCAGATTGGATGGAGAGCGTCTGTGAACAGCAATTTTCAAATCTTGCCAGAGATAGCTCTGGCTGTATGTTTAAGGTCGTTGTCCTGCTGGAAGGTGAACCTCCGCCCCAGTCTCAAGTCTTTTGCAGACTCTAACAGGTTTTCTTCCAAGATTGCCCTGTATTTGGCTCCATCCATCTTCCCATCAACTCTGACCAGTTTCCCTGTCCCTGCTGAAGAAAAGCATCCCCACAGCATGATGCTGCAACCACCATGTTTCACAGTGGGGATAGTGTGTTCAGGGTGATGTGCAGTGTTAGTTTTCCGCCACACATAGCATTTTGCATTTAGGCCAAAAACTTCAATGTTGGTCTCATCAGACCAGAGCACCTTCCTCCACATGTTTGCTGTGTCCCCCACATTGCTTGTGGCAAACTGCAAACAGACTTCTCATGGCTTTGTTTCAACAATGGCTTTCTTCTTGCCACTCTTCCATAAAGGCCCGATTTGTGGAGTGCACGACTAATAGTTGTCCTATGGACAGATTCGCCCACCTAAGCTGTGGATCTCTGCAACTCCTCCAGAGTTGCCATGGGCCCCTTGGCTGCTTCTCTGATCAATGCTCTCCTTGCCCGGCCTGTCAGTTTAGGTGGACGGCCATGTCTTGGTAGATTTGCAGTTGTGCCATACTCTTTCCATTTTCGGATGTTGGATTGAACAGTGCTCCATGAGATGTTCAAAGCTTGGGATATTTTTTTATAACCTAACCCTGCTTTAAACTTCTCCACAACTTTGTCCCTGACCTGTCTGGTGTGTTCCTTGGGCTTCATGATGCTGTTTGTTCACTAATGTTCTCTAACAAACCTCTGAGGCCTTCACAGAACAGCTGTATTTATACTGAGATTAGATTAGTGGACCAGCGAGAGTGGCTGTTGCAGATCTCTCGTCGGAGAGAGGAGGAAAAGTTCTTCAAAGAAGGCATACCTTGATGAGATTTCACAGTGGAGCAAATCAAATGGGTGGGGAGGAACTGCAGATGTTGGTTTACACAAAGGATAGACACAAGATGCTGGAATAACTCAGCGGGACAAGCAGCGTATCTGGATAGAAGGTCTCGACCAAAACGTCACCCATTCCTTCTATCATGCCTGTCCCGCTGAGATACTCCAGCATTTTGGTGTCCATCTTCTGCGTAAACCAGCATCTGCAGTTCCTTCCTGTACTCTCCAATTTAGGATGTGGAAAGGTCAGAAAAATAAGTCATATAGATACATAGATCCATAGACAATAGGTGCAGGAGTAGGCCATTCGGCACTTCGATCCAGCACCGCCATTCGATGTGATCATGGCTGATCATCCACAATCAGTACCCCGTTCCTGCCTTCTCCCCATACCCATCGATTCCGCTAGCCCCAATAGCTCTATCGAACTCTCTTTTTAATGCACCAGTGAATCAGCCTCGACTGCCTTCTGAGGCAGAATTCCAGACTCACAAATCTCTGTGTGAAAAAACCTACCCCTTATTCTTAAACTGCGACCCCTGGTTCTGGACTCCTCCAACATCGGGAACATGGTTCCTGCATCTAGCGTGTACAATCCCTTAATAATTTTAAATATTTCTATTGGATCCCCACTCATCTTTCTAAATTCCAGGGAATACAAGCCCAGTCGCTCATATGACAGTCCCGCCATCCCGGGAATTAACCTCGTGAACCTACGCTGCACTCCCTCAAGAGCAAGAATGTCCTTCCTCAAATTAGGATAAGACAGCATTGACTAATGACCAGCTGGATTCTTCTTTCCTTTCGCCCCCTTCCAGCCACACTGCTGTGTTGTCCGATTGCCATTGTCCTATGATCATGGAGAGCTCTGATGTCTGCTGATTAGTTCCTCATTGTGCAGCTGCCCTTCTGAATGCTCATCAGTTGGCCTTAAATAGATCGTATCATCCTCTGGGTTTCGTTAGCTTTATTATCTTGACATCTTTGGCTGAGGCCTTGGTATTAGAGTGAGAAATGTGCTGTCAGACATTTTTAAATGGTAATTTCTCTTTGCTCATTCCACATTTAGATCTTACATTCTGAGCGAGCAGCATGTTGTTGAGAACAAGAGTACTTTGAAATGTAATCCAGTTGTAAGTGACACAATAGATAAGGAAGAATTGTTGTTGTGCATCCAAATGGTTTTGGGAAGATGAACAAAAATATTCAGCAGTTTGACAAGAAGTGCATCATCACAGTGGAATTTAATAATTGCATAACCTGCCAAAAGTTTGATAATCCCCAAAATGGTTGTGCAGTTAAACCATTGATATTACTTTTGATTTTGGAAGCATTTTTTGTGCTAGGTGGTATGAATATTATTCAGTAAGCATGGAGTTCATTGGTTGGAAACCCCAGAAAGGGCCAGTCCTGTAGCATCTTTAAATGTGATATGGATACATCAGTGCTCCGAAACCCAGTCTGACCTACGAGCCATTGAAGAATGAGATGTGGGCACCAGATGTTTCTGTACTGCGAGCCTTGCTGGAAGAGGTAGTGAGATGGAGGAGAGGAGAGAGATGCTCTGCCCACAGGAGTTCAGAAGACTCCATATACAAACTGTACAAAAATACTGGGAGCCATTGCCAGAGTCAACGCCCGAAGACCTGGATTTAGTGACCAGATGGGGCAGATTCAATGATCTCACTGGGTGACCAAACAGTAAAACCATATCACACCATTGGACTCAAACACTGCTCATTCATCATTCTACCACTAACCCTCTCCCCCCCTCCCCTCCCACTCCCCCCAACCCCATCCACTGCCACTTAATGACAATCTCTAACTAGATCCATACCTAGCTTTCATGGTCTTCACCAAACCTTCACACAATTGGCAGAATTATAGTGCCACAAGTCGTAATTTGTAAACACTGACCGCCAGCTGCTTCGATGTGACACACTCATGGATGTTGCAGGGAATCTCACTTGTCGCTACTTGTCAGTTCCATCTGAACCCCGACACAAACGGAGGAAGAAGCCTGTGATATCTCACACTACTCACCCACCACCATCAAGCATCTCCTGGCCATATGTGGCAAAGTCCAAGGATTGCACATTGACATCAATCAGCCCTCTTGCTTCCATAACATTTCTAACACAATAAATGTATAGTGTATACATGTTATCCACATATAACACCATGACTATTGTAACAGCATTTAAAAGACACTTGGACAGGTACATGGATAGGAAAATGGCTGGTTTGCACACAAATAAAGTTTTTCACTGTACCTCAGTACACGTGATAATAAACTAAACTGAACTGAAACTGAAGTGAACTTAACTGAAAGGCATAGGCTGAAAAAGAGGAACTCTTAGGCAGAAATGCGGGCAATAGGGGCCATTTTAGATATAGCATCCTGATCGGCACGAAGGAGTTGGGATAAAAGACAGTTTCCATGCTATTTGATTATATGACTATAGTTCTAAAGCACAGAATAAGAGTGGAAGAAAGTTATCCTCAACCACAGGGCACTGCTTAAAAAGAACAGATGGACACATCACCCAAATACATTGTAAAATCCTCTGAATGCATTTCCTATTCTCTCTCAATATCAGTGAAATAATGGGAGAAAAGAGCATGAAACCTTGATGGATGCAGAGCTCTCCATTGTTAGTGCCCATTGTTGTGACTGGTGCTGGAGTTGGTATGAGAATTAAGGGCCTGTCCCACTGCGGCGACCTAATTTGCAAGTTTAGAAGAGTTTGCTCTTGACTCAAACTTGCAGCATGGTTGACACATGGTCCTAGGAGGTCACTGGAACTCTCCTTCATTCTTGAGGGAAGTTCCCGCACACTCGCGGCCTCAGTTTGGTTGAGGAAAAACTTTCAGCACGTTGAAAAATTTTCCACGAGTAAAAATTGGTCGGCATGGTTCTTTTGAACTCAGTGGAGTGGATTGAGGTTGCTAGGCAGTCGAGGTAGCCATAGGAAATCTCCTTTTCTCCCCCGCTTTCCCTGGCCCCCGCCTTTGCGATGTGTTTGTGTGTTCAGATGGTCGATCCGGCTCGCGGTTTCATCGTTGACGGTCGATCCAGCTTGAGGTTTTTCACGCGAGTGCCCTCGAGCTTGAAGGTCGAAGACAGTCGCTGAAAAGTTGCATTAGTGATACAGGCCCTTAAATCAATGCACGGCCATTTATGTTTCTCCTTTCCTCTCCCCAGTTCCCTTTCAACAATGTCCCCTATTTTCTACATGTGTGATGGTGTAAATTGCTTCTCTGTTTTTCCTTCAGAGCTCAGACCACATCCCATTCATATGTCCTTCTCATAAAACATATGAACATATGAAAGTTATGGAAGAGCAAGTAGACAACCAAAACGTAAAAATGCTGCTTCTCAAATTAATCCCTGTAAACACAGCTTCAAAATGTAGATTCAGCAAAATTTAGAGGAAAGCTAAGATGCAGGATCTGCATCTGAAGATTACAAGTGAAGTAACTTATTGCCAAAGGTAGTGGAGAGAGTGACACAGCATCAGTCTCCCAGAGAGTAACATCATGAACATTTCCTACAGTAGAGGATTTAGATCAGGACAACAATGGATAAATCTCCCTTACAAACTGATGCTGATGCACAGTTAAATGTCTGATGCATTAAGAGGTCCAGCAGAAAGTCTGTGTGAGCTTTAATGCAGGAATAATGAGACTGGATCCTTCATTCCACCATCTTGAACACACATGTATATTGAACTACAATGCATTATCTGCTGCCTCAGCTTCCAGCACAAAAAAAAGTTCAACCTGGGAAATAGAAGCTCAGAATTATGCACTCAAGCTCAGCTGCAGCCGACATTGTCTGGATACCTTGTTTAAAAGGAGACATTTAGGAAAATTAAATCTATTCCCTTGAAGCTAACTCCATTCTGCATGTCTACACAGGGGTTTGTTATTTTACGTTTGGCTGCTTCATTAAGAGTAATTGCTAAATATAATTTCTGGTTTGTTTATTACCTACTTTCCTGAAGCCCCCAAAATCTTTTACCCTTATCACACGTATGTGTTTTCTATCAGTTTGCTTAAAAGACCAAAACTTGGGTAAAGTTTGCAGAATGCAGTGTATCAGTTCTCAGACAAGTCAGCAATTATTTATGGCAGATAAAGCAATTACTGTTTGAACTGGTCATGATGAGCATGCCTTGTAAAGGCATCCACTGAATTGGCTCAAAAGATATTGAGCCAAAAGATATTGGCCCGTATCCATTGTCAATGCACATCCATGTGATTTACAATTTTTAGATTAAAATCAATTTCTCCAAGCTCAAGAAAGATCGTAGCTTTTTAATAAAACGAGGGAGGTGCTACTTTTGAGTAAACAAGACTGAAAAGCCTTGATCTGCTAAATTGCAAGGAGCTGTTTGGCAGCCGCATTGAGTTAATAACATGCTGCCTTTCCCTGTACTTGCAGTTAATAGTTATTGTTTATTGAAAACAGATCAACATAGTCAGAGAAATTTATATTTATATGTATTTAATGACAGTAGTTTAGTACATGTTGACCTTATATTCAATTTCCTGTTCAAGTTCTCTCTGATAAGATTTACTGCTGTGAGAGTGCAAAGGAGGACAGAGGGGATTTTAAATTCCAAGAGGATTTATTGTCCAAACTTGGAAAAGGAGAAATTTGAAAAGCATGTGATAGGAAGAAGACTTGAGTGAGCACAGCTAGAAACTGAAGAATGAGCTCCCAGCAAGGGATTGCCGATTGCCTGCTGCCATGTGAACAGGTTAGAAATTAAAGCAGAAACTGGCTGGAAATCAGCATGGCGCCAAAAGATGCTGAAATTGCAGAGTAAGTCAACCAACACCTGAAATGGAAAAACTGCAAGTGACTTTCAACACATTAAACCTAAATCATTACAAAGCAGGGAACTTTGCTGATTTCTATTCCCAGCAGGGAAGGTACATTTAAATAAGTCCTTGGTATAGACAGCAGGGATGACTTTATGATGGAGATATTGAGTCCAGGAGATTTCACTTGAATGAAAAAGACCTTTGGAAAGTTGGAGGAGGGAGTGACTTTAAAAGGTTGAACTCCTGGAACATGATCAAGTGACCTTCAGTGTATGTTTTCATACAGCAGATAGCTCTTGCTCTTGTTTCTGATGTACTAGCTTTGCAAAACCCTACTGAAGACCTATGTTTAAGATTGCAGTCAATCCCCAATGATATTAACAGAGACTGATCATCATATATCAATCAGGATGGTTTTTGCAATCCATAGGTTAAAAAGAGAAGATAGACACAAAATGTTGGAGTAATGTTGGCAGCATCTCTGGAGAGAAGGGATGGGTGATGTTTTGTGTTGAGATCCTTTTTCAGACTGATGTCAGGGCCGAGGGAGATACATAGATTAGGAAGTGTAAGATGTGAAAACAGGACAAAGGGAATGTAGATTAAGGAAAATGTAGAATAGACCATTGTTAGCTGGGAGAAGGTAACAACAAAGCAAACAGATAAAAATTTAGTCTGAGACAGTAAGACTGGTCAGAGAGCTGGGAAGGGGAGGGGTGGAGAGAAAGAGAAAACAAGGGTTACTTGGGTAGAAAAGTCAATATTCATACCGCTATGGTTTAAAGAGAAGCTGGTGGGAGGACTGAGGGCTCAGAAAAGATAAGTTGCATGGACCATTTTAACTGTGCCTTCATTGGATATAGTCATCCTATAGTCAAGGATGAAGGATCGGTGCTGTCCGAGAGAAGGTGGTAATGGAGTGAAGCGAGATTTAATCTTCCCATCAGCAGCCCTAACTTCTCAACTAATAAGCACTCTGCCATGAGCTTGGTTTCATTGTGCTAATATTAGATTATGTCTTTTAACTTTTATTCTAAAGTTTATCAATTAGCTTTTTGTTCTATTTCTTTCAAAATAAAACATTTTTATTGAAAGGAACAGTATTTGATGTACTGAATTACATTCATAGAAATCTAGAGGCATGTCCAATTAAGTTTTTCTCGGGCTTTACAGTGATGCAGTATACAGAGAGATTTAGTAGAAGGTGACACTAAAATCATGTTCAATGGTATTTTACTGTCAAGTGCCAAGGTACACAGAAATGTTGTTTTGCATACAGATCAGTGAAATTATTGCCACATGCAAGTGCAATCCCCTGGTGTGTACAGACTGTATAGAACAGCCCACTGAGTCCATATGCAAGAGTTGTCCAGGAGTTGACGCCATTTTCAAAATCCCAGCTGCAGATGGCCATAAAGGCCTGTTGCAGCAGTCGCCTCCCTCCACTCATCCAGCAAACTCCAGTCCCTCTCCTTGCCCGGCCACCTTCAGCCTTGTACCTTGGTGGCACCTTCTACAGCCAACCATGAGGGTGCATAAGTTAAGATCCCGGTTCTTCTTATCGACCTATAGTTCAAGCATCCACCGCCGTTGCCGGCTCCCTCCAACCCTCCTCTCCAGTTGCTGGTCCTCGGGGGTGGGCAGGAGCCAGGTTTGGCATCTTCACCTTCCAGGAGGCAGATGAGCCAGGCCCGCTGCTGGGGTATAGCCACGGCCCATTGGGAGCTTCTGTCGCACAGAAATGAACCACATTTCTGCTGAGAGAGGGAACTAGTTAACAAATTGGATTACAGAGGGAACTTCATGATCTCTAATTTCAATTGTAACAATAGTCATTGACATTTGGAATCTGCGTGTATATATATCTATACTTACTTAAAACGTGAGTGTCAGTGTCAGTGTCAGATTTGGCCTTTGATTTCATGGTTCGCCAAAACCACACTTTCAAACCCTGAGAAATTTTCCATTTTGCTACACATTACACTTTTACATTCACCCATTCACTCCTCATTACATTTAGACATTGTTATATAGACTATTTAAAATAAAATCCTTCACCCCCCCCCCCCCCCCCCCCCCGCCTCTCCACACACACTCACTCATTTTGTGGCCTCCTGCTGGCTACCCACCATAACGGCAGCTGCTACAGCCCGCTCTCCACCAAAAACGCCGCAATTTTTTTCCCCACTGGCGATTTTCGCCGCTCCTGCCCGGCTTATTTTGCTGCCGATTCCGCTGCCGACTTCACTTCCTCCAATTCCCCCAACCCCCCCTCTCCCCCGGCCCGGCTCGGCTCTATCATGCTTGCTCAGGACAAAGATCGCCTCTTCCACCGCTGCTTTTCGCCGTGCTCCGAAATACAGCGTGGGAACAGCCGATCTTTGCCTTGAGCCAGAGGGAAGGCAGGGACAACTTCCAATCCACCAGCAGAGTCGCTCCACAGTGAGTTCAGTTCGCTAACAATTCCCCCCCCCCCCCACCTCCCTCCCCCCCCCCCCCCCCCCCCCCGCCCGGGGACTGAAGCACGTTCGGGGACCAGACCCAATGGGTCTGCACTTGGTCTAGGTGTGTGTGTGTGTGTGTGTGTGTGTGTGTGTGTGTGTGTGTGTGTGTGTGCGCATATATATACACACTGAAGTTTTTTTCCACTTGCTTATTATATTGTTTACAGTATACTATGTTTACATAATCTGTTGTGCTGCAGCAAGTCAGAATTTCAATGTCCTATCTGGGACATATGACAATATAACACTCTTGACTTGTATTCTAATCAGCACACCAACCTCCTCACTCCAGCTGGCATCTTATAACATTCAGCTATTCTGGGTGACACAATGGAGCAAGGGCAGCACAGCGATGCAGCGGTCAGGCTGTTGCCTCACAGTGCCAGAGATCTGGGTTTGATCCTGACTATGGGTGTTGTCTAGAGGGAGTTTGCATGTTCTCACTGTGAACACATGGGTTTCTTCTGAGTGCTCCGATTTCCTCCCACATTTCAAAGACATGCAAGTTTGTAGTTTAATTGTCCTCTGTAAGGTACCCCTAGTATGTAGGATGCAAACATGGGATTAAAATGGGACTAGTGTATGGTCGACAGATGAACTAAATGGCCTGTTTCCACCCTGTATCTCTAAAATAAAACAATTCATACTTAAAACTGTGCCAGTGCTGGAAAGAATTAATTCAGATATAGCGACTCTTATAAAATGGGTGAATGGTACATCTTATAATTAAAAGGATAGGTGTCCTTTCCAATTGATGTATAATTCTGGGTTGTTGTAAAGAGTCAAGATGGCAATTCGTGATCAGACTATCTGCCTTTGGAGATCCTGGTAGGCAGTATCTGAAAATCTGTTTCAAAGCTAGGGGATTGATGATGGTGCAACAAACAGTGCTGGTGATTGATGGTGATGTTTCCTCTGATCAAACATGGTAGTAAAGAAATGATGAATGCAAGAAAAGCCAGCTTTTGGAGTGACCTCGAAGGAACTATGGTATGAAGAGCTGTCTTAGTTGTTAAAGTTGTCTATTAGGTTGAACAGCTGAAAATGGCATTATATTGATCGCACACAGGAGGGGAAAAATACCTGAAGCTCCCAGGGATGTAAAATGGTTCAGGAGTGTTGGCTGAAGCCCTTACCTTTGCTGCTTTCTTTAAACAAATTGCATGTGCCGTTATAGAAATTGTCATAATGAGTACAATGAACACTGCAGTCTTCATAACTGCTACTCAGATTCCTATTATATTTGCCAACTGATACACAGGAGTCATGGCTATGAAAAAAGGTAACATTTCGCAACCAAAAACGTTATCAAAAAGTTCCTATGACACAAAGAACAACTTGATTTAATGTGCCTGCGTAATGTTACTCTGAACTGTTAATTTTATTTAGAAGTCACGTGAGTGACTACATGAAGAAGCCTGCCAGCCCGCATGCGCATCAATACGTCTAATGCATGGCGCATGACTGGCTTGTAGGAGGGTCGGCTCCTCCAGCGGTAAGTTTGAAAACTTCACAGGTAAGTCTACAACTTACTCTGAGGTGTTTTTGGTATATTTTTTCTTAACAGTTGTCTCTAGTGTTATGGAGAAATCTAGGACCAACAAATCCAGACGGGCCGCGGGAAAACCGGCTACGGAAGACTGTGGGAGTGCGGGAAGCCGGCGGCCGTCTGTTTCACCTTCAGAGTTGCCGGCAGTTTGCTCAGCGACTTCAGACTTGGTGCCTACAAGGAGCTCTTTGGCAACCCCTAAAGGGGGTAAAGCGAAACAAAAGTCTGACAGGCCTGTATTACCTGATGATTCAGGCCAGGAGGATTTCCCTTCCACATCAATGGGTAATGTCTTTGGCCGTTTATCTAAAATGGAGCACCTCATGGAGAGGATGCTGACACACAGTATGCTCCGTGATACGGAGCCATATCCAGGCAGGTCTACTCTAATGCCTGCGGCAGCGCCTGGTACAGGGCTGCTTAGTTCCTCACACTCAGATGAGGGGAGTTTCAGAGGTCATTATATGGCTGACTCCGAATATGGATGTATCTCAGAGGAACATGCTGTTATGCATGATATGCGCGAATTGCATACACAGGGTTTCCCACTCTTGCATCCAGATTTGCGGTACCTTCACAAACAGGTGAACCACTTCAGGAAGAACTGGCCTCAAGCATCAGTTATCTTTCTCCACAACAATTACAAGAGGAAGCCATGATAGAAACTACTGTGAAGTACCCCCACTCCAGCAAATTGTGCAACTCTAAAAGTGCCCTTGGTCAACAATTCTATTTGGGATTATATTGGAGGTGGCATCAAGGCCCAAGAGATGAAGCTCCAGCGCATTCTAAATTACTATTTGCAGGCATCACGGCTTTAGCCAGATCGATAGATGGCGGTCTATTATCTGATATCCAGTAAGATGCCATGGCACTGATGTGCAACGCACACTTCGAGATAAATTGTGTCCGGAAGAACACCATCAGGCCTGCATTGAACCCTAAGTTTGTGCATCTGTGTAGGGCCAGTTATGCCCAGCCACCCAATCTCCTGTTCGGGGAAGACCTGAGTAAACAGGTGAAAGACTTGCATGATGAATCCAAAGCTGCAGGATTAATTAAAGCATCTCCTATAGGCAAGTCTCCCCTCTTCCTGCGTCAGCACCCTTACGCCTCCACTAGCAATAAGCGGTTTGCTGAAGCTAGTAGCAGCTCCAGATTTGATCTACCCTGGCATAGGTCTTTTTTAGGCCAAGGCCTGTCCCGGCCATCATGGAAAATGCGCAATCCTCACGCACCAGCAGCTCAATTCTCCAAAGCAAGGGAAAGAAAACAGAACCAGTATTAGGGCCCGTTGGGCCTGCTATCAGACCATCTGTAACTGTGGAGGTAGGTGGGTCTGGTTCTTTCAGTAACACGGGGTGTGAGGAACAGTTACAAGTTGACGGTAAATTAAACTTGTTTTTGCATGAATGGCGGTGGATAACTTCAGATCCATTTATATTGCACAGTATAAACGGGTTCAAAATTGAATTTTTACCTAACTCATTTCCACCCACACAACATACGCCAAGGCGATCGTATATTCATTCCAAACAAGAGGTTTTGGATATACAAGCAGAAATACATACATTGCACAAAAAAGGTGTAATTGAGAGATCAAATTATGAAAAATATCAATACGTCTCTAATATACAGGGCCGGACAACATTCCTGGGTGCGTGCTAAGAGATTGCGCCGAGCAACTGAAAGATGTCTTCACAGATATTTTTAACACCTCGCTCAGCCAGGCAGTAGTGCCCAACTGTCTTAAGAGTGCTACCATCATTCCTGTCACGAAGAAACCAAACCCAGCCTGCCATAATGACTTTCGACCAGTGGCTCTAACACCCATAGTAATGAAGTGTTTTGAGCGACTGGTTATGCAGCACATCAAAAATAGCCTACCTGCCGACCTAGACCCACTGCAGTTCGCCTACAGAGCCAACCGATCCACAGAGGATGCAGTCTCAACAACACTGAACCTCGTACTGCCACACCTTGATCGGAAAAATACTTATGCCAGGATCCTCTTCATAGACTTCAGCTCTGCTTTTAACACAATCATTCCGCAGCAGCTGGTGGAGAAGTTGGAGTTATTGGGGGTTGATGCTGGCACATGTAACTGGGTTCTGAACTTTCTATCACAACGGCAGCAGACAGTCAGGGTGGGCAGTAGGACATCAAAAACCATAGCCGTGAGCACTGGCACGCCCCAAGGTTGTGTCCTAAGCCCCCTGCTGTTTAGTCTGCTTACACACGACTGTACTGCTAGACTCAACAACAACTTCATCAAGAAGTTCGCTGATGACACAACAGTGGTGGGTCTCATCAGTGACAATGATGAGTCGGCGTACAGGATGGAGGTGGAGCTGCTCACAGGATGGTGCAAATCCCACAACCTCATTCTCAACATGGGAAAAACGAAGGAGATGGTGGTTGACTTCAGGAGGGCGGGAAAACAACACCATACACCTCTGCACATCGATGGAGCTGATGTGGAAAGGGTCAGCAGTGTGAAGTTCCTAGGACTCCACCTGTCAGATGACCTGACGTCCACGACCAACACCACAGCACTGGTCAAGAGAGCCCAGCAGCGACTACACCCTCTCCGAAGACTACAGAAAGCAGATCTCCCCACTGCACACCTACGAACTTTTTATAGGGGGACAATCGAGAGCACATTAACCTACGGCATCACCTCCTGGTTCGGGAGCTGCAAGGCGTATGAACGGCACCAACTGGACAGGATTGTGAAGACCGCCAGCAGGATTATTGGTGCTCCACTCCCTTTATTGCTGGACATATACAGGAAGAGATGTATTAGCAGAGACATCTCCATCATCAAAGACCCATACCACCCATCGCATCACATATTCCCCATCCTGCCATCTGGGAAGAGGTACAGGAGCATCAGCTGCAAAACCAGCAGGATGCTCCTCAGCTTCTTCCCGCAGGCAATTAGACTGATAAACGGACTTTGCCCCCTGCCAAAGTATCGCGCACCAAACACCAACATGGACACACTGAAGCAGAGCCATTGTCGTGCCGATCGGAACTCGTGACATATGTACTTTTATTCTCTATTTCTATTACTGAATGGACACTGGTTGAGAAACGCTGTTTCGTTTTCCTCCGGGTATGCAAATACTCGGAAAATTATAATAAAGATGTACAATACAATATTCTCTAGGCAAAAGAAAGATGGTGGATGCCGTATCATCCTTGATTTGACACAACTCAACTCATGTGCAGTATAAACATTTTAAAAAGGAGGATTTGGATCTCAGCTACCTACTTGTCAGGTAGATTTAACATGGTGGCAGACACTAGATCACGTCAATTTAATGATAACATGGAATGGATGTTAGATCACAAAGTGTTTAACAACATTATTGCTTGATATGGAACGCCTGATATTGATTTGTTTGCATCCAGGCTTAATCACCAGTTGCCAAAATATGTAGCATGGGAGCCAGACACAGGGGCGGTAGCTATAGGTGCATTCCCGTTACACTGGGGTGGAATGTTCTTCTATGCCTTCCCTCCATTTTGCCTCATCAGCCGGTGCTTGCAAAAAAATCAAGCAAGACGCCGCTTCAGGTATTATAGCAGTGCCTGATTGGCCTATGCAGCCATGGTTCCCTTTGATGTTAGGAATGCTAACAGAACCATATGTGGTTATCAGTAAGTGTAAATACTTGCTTGTTCATCCCTTATCTCGGGAATCTCATCCTCTGCATGACAAAATCAACCTATTGATTTGCAGAGTTTAAGAAGACCTTTTCTGGTGCTCGGATTATCAGACCGAACGGTAGACGTAATCACTGCAGCTTGGCGGGACAGTACCAAGATGCAGTACATTTCCTACATTAAACTATGGGAAGTTTTTTGTGTTAATTCAGATATAACTTATAGTACGGCAGATATAGCCGATGCCTTAGAATTTCTTTTGATGTTAACACTGCTAGAAGTGCTTTATGGTCATACTTGCTGCTGGGATCAGGACACCATTCTGTCGGGTCTCACCCTTTGGTATCCAAATTTATGAGGGGTATCTTAAACAAAAACCCTCCCAGGCTCATATATACGGAAGTATGGGACGTTAACGTAGTATTAACACTGCTTCGCGGTTGGGCTCCAGCCGCATCTTTATCTTTGGTCCGGCTCACCTATAAAGTAATAATGCTCATGGTGCTCATTTCAGCACAACGTGTCCAGTCATTGCATAAATTAAGGCTGGATAAGACAGTTATGTCTAACAATAAGATAATGTTTTACATGAATTAGTTAATGAAGCAAAGTAGCCGGGTGTGCTAGGACTTAAGCTGGAGTTTTTAGCATATCCAACTGATCATAGGTTATGTGTTGTCACGTATATTAAACAATATATAAAGGTTACGAAGGACCTTCGAGGCACCGAACTGGCTATGTTCATCAGTCACAGACAACCACACAAAATGGTATCGGTGCAGACCATTTCTAGATGGTTGAGACATGCATTCACTTTCGCAGGAGTGGACACTGGTGTTTTAAATCTCACTCTACCAGGGCTGCAGCAGCATCGGCAGCAAGATTCATGGAAGTTCCGCTGGACCGCATCCTAGCGACAGCAGGATGGTCGAATGAGCGGACTTTTCAAGCTTTTTACAATAAGCCTATTGCCAGGCCTGGTTCGTTTGCTAAAATAATTTTTAGTTCTGTTAAATAATCTATTCTTTTCCCTCGTGTTAGGGACCATATTTATTATTTTTCATTAAAAGCATCAACATGTTTAAGTCTATATCATATTTGAATGCACTATGTTTTCAGTCATATCTGGTCAACTGAGGCAGTATGTTTGTATGGACACTGGTTCACGGCATGAAATCAGAGAGCTTTGAAATCTTCATGTAGTCACTCACGTGACTTTGAAATAAAATAGAAAGATTAAACGAGAACTTACCGTTTGAAGTTTGATCTTTATTTTATGTGACGTTGCGATGAGGGATTACGTGCCCTCCACTCCCAACCCTATTCTCATAAAGATCATTCGGTAGTTCTAGTTTGTTAATCTTTCTATAGTTTAGGTCAGCGATTGTTCTGCGATTTCATACAGCTGCTTTAAAGGTTGACGCGCATGCGGGCTGGCGGGCTTCTTCGCGTAATCCCTCATCGCAACTTCTCATAAAATAAAGATCAAATTTCAAACGGTAAATTCTCATTTAATTTTTCTATTAGTGGCAATGAAACCCTTGACAGTCACTATTCTATTTCAATATCTGGGATTATTATTAAACCAAATAACAAATTTGTAACTCATTCAAGCTGTAATTACTTAATTGCAATGTAAGCAGTGATTCACCTCTGTGAAGCAAAAGCATTTACTGAAATCATAGTTTGAAGCTTTTGTACTTGGGCCTCGGAATTGGGCATCACCTTTAATCTGAATTTATCTCTTTATTTCAAATAATTCCTTATAAATGTTCTATAATTGCTGAATGTCATGATGCAAGCATTGCATTTCCCGATCCAAATCTGCAGATAAGGACCATGTGGCACATTCAATTTGAAATTCTATAATAACCAAGTCAAACGAACTTGCCCCATAATCCAATATAAGTAAATGCATTTGCATTAGAGGTGAATTGCTGATTGTCATGATTGTTAAATAATTACAATTTGACTATGAGTTATATAGTCATAGGGTTATGGAGTCATACATTGTGGAAACAGGCCATTCGGCCCAACGACCAACATGCCCATCTAAAGTAATCTCACATGCCTGTGTTTGGCCAATATCCCTCTAAACCTGTCCTATCCATGTACCTCTCTAATTGCTTAAACATTGCCACTGTCCCTGCCTCAATTACCTCCTCCAGCAGCTCATTCCATACACCCACCACCCTTTTAGTGAAAACAATTACATATGTGCCGAGCTATGGAGTACAAAAGTTACGGTTTCAAAAGTTGCAAACTTGTTTAAGTTTTGACATTAATATAATAGCAAATCTTAAAACAGGATATCAACAAAATCTTAATTTGGGGGCTGAACATTTGGTGAAATAGGCATTTCAGGCGATAGAAATTCTCATGACCCAATATGGCAATTTGTTCCTAAATATAGATGAGACAAAAGATGAAGATAGTGCAGGAAGGTTGATGCATTTTGTAAACAACATGTCTCAAGTATAGAACTTTCATTTGAAATGATTCCATCCTGACAAAAAGCTTTCCATCTGCAATATGACCTTGTCTTTATTCTTTGACTAACTTTAGTTTTGTCTTCCGAAGGTATTTACCGCTGCAAAATATAAGATGGGCCCCGTTTCCAGTGAACCAAGATTATTTTTTGCATTAGACTTAATGATCTGGATTTATTTAATTACATTTAGTTTTACCTCCTGGTTCAAAACATGATCATTAATTAATTAATTTAGTGTAGGAGCTGCTTCTTATCTATTTTCATTAATACATGACTGCCACATACTTTGCACACGATCCATCGCCTTTCGTTCTTCACTGAAAAGCGAATCATGCCAAAAGTAACAATTAGTCATTTAAAATGAAAACATGACATGAATTGCAAGGCCTTCAGTTTAAAAATGTTAGGAATCATTTCCAGCTCTGTCCTTGAAAAGTAAAGAATGCTGAGAAGAACAGAGATTTTACGCACATTCATTTAAAAAAAAATGAATGATTTCACTGCCACCAATGTGATATTTCTTGCCAAGGCCAATTAAAACCAGTGTAATTTGTGATTGTTTTTTTTTGTATTGGGTTGTAAAATTGCACACTTCAAACATTGATTTCAATGATCTTCAGGATCAGGAACAATAAACTACAGGCACTGGGATCCTGAGTGGAGGAGGATCTCAGTGGGTCAGGCAGCATTCATGGAGGGAATGGACGGATGACATTTTGCGGCCTTCTTCAGACTCGGACTATTGAATGGATCCAACCTGAAATGGAGTTTGTCCATTCAAGAGTCAAGTCAAGAGTAGTTTATTGTCATATGTCCCAGATAGAAAAATGACATTCTTACTTGCCGCAGCACAACAGAATATGTAAACTTAGTACACTGAAAACAATAAAATAACAAGAAAACAGTAATATACGTATATATGTTTATATATATGTATGTGTATATGTATATGTATATATGTGTGTATATATATGTATATTACTGTAGACCACTGCTACATCACCATCAAGTACCCATCCTGCTATATACTTTGCCTCATATTGGCCAGTCTGATCCTCTGCTGGTGCTGCTCCGACCAGCTGAACTATAGTGATTGAATTGTGAGGCATCCAAGAAGAGAGTAATACGCCAGTAGTCTGACAAGGCTGTGGGTCTACGTCAGGACTGCCTTGAGTCATGAACTGTTACATAGGTCAAGACCACTTCATCCAGCCCTCAGCTATCACCGGTTTCAGCAAGAAATGCGTGGATGACTTTGTTCCAACAGTGTCACTATTATTAGCTGGATCAGGAATGATGATGAGATGGAGTATAGGGAAGAGGTACAGCGCCACGCCAACCTTGCTCTTACTGCCAACAACAAAAGAGTTGGTAAGCATGGAACAGTACAGCACAGCGACAGACCCTTCAGCCCACATGTCTGTGACAATCCCAATGACGTTAATTTCCTCTATCTGTGTATGATCCATATCCCTCCTTACCCTGCATTTCCATGTATATATCTAAAAGCCTGTTTTTTTTCTTGCCACGATTGTCTCTGCTTCCACCACCATCCCTGGCAGTGCATTCCAGGCACCCATAATTCACAAAACCTGCCCTGCATGTCTCATTTATAATTACCCTCTCGAGCCTTGTCTGACTGTCTACTGTATCTATGTCCCTCTTAACTTTATAAATTGTAGTCAAGTTACCACATGGCAAATCCCTACACAGGTGGATTGTCCCAGAGCAATAGATAGTGTTAAATCTTTAATTGGCATTCTTAATAACCAAATTTACCCGTAACCTATGGGAATTATATTTTAAAAGATTTTACTGCGAATGTGGTTTTAAATGCCATTGACAGTTTTTAAAAAAGACACCATAGTTGGCTCTAGATAGGATTCGATAAATGGACATCAATGTATTAACTAGATTGTATTCTTCCTGGATTTGTTGTGACATAATTGGAGCTGGTGTTGACCAATTGCCTGCAGCTCTGTGGCAGCTGGATAATGCATTGCAAAGCATCTGTTAGTTTGTATATAAACAGTACATAAACTGAGGATGGATGACCTGTTCTTGGCCAAGATCACTTCTAAAGTATGACCTAGTTGGAATTCAAACCACCAAACTGTCACATGCATGGCCAACCCACTTCACTTCATTGAATCACTGTGGGTTCACTCTTGGGTGAATTGATGGTCATTGAGACACTTGATAAGAAATGGAGAAGTGTGGTCTGTAATTGCACCTCCTCCCACCCTGCCTCTTGCAAAGATGTCATTACCTACTCTTAATTTCCCCTCCTCTGGCATATTTTGCTCCCAACCTGAGGCTTTCCACTGTATGACATCTGTAATGTCCCCTTTCTTTAGTAAATGTGGTTTCTCCCCTGCTGCCCGAGATGGTCCCCTCACCTGTGTCTTTTGTGTGTTACCTAGTTCTGCTCTCGCTTTCACCTCTCCCCAGGAAGGGTTCCCCTGACCCTTGCCTTGCACCCCGCCAGCCTCCGCATCCAACATGTCATTCTTTGACATTTAAGCCACCTCCAATACGATCCCACCACCTATCACACCTTCTCATTTACATCCCTTTCCGCTTTCCACAGAAACCGCACCCTTTTCAACACCTTGGTTCACTCATCCTTACTCATCCATACCATCCCACGTACTTTTCCCTTCAACCACATAAGATGTAAACCTGTCCCTATACCTCCTCCCTCACATCGATCCAGGGAGCCCAGCTGCCCTTCCAGGTTCACATGCATATCCTCTAACTCCATCTCTGCATTCAATGCTTCCTATGTGACCTATGACCAAGCATAGACTCGATGAGGATTTTGCCGAATACTTGCACTCGTTTTCAAACCATTTTAACTCCGCTTCCCATTCAAATACTGAGCTTTCTGTCCTGGATCTCCTTCATTGCCAACCTGAGGCCACACGATAAACTGGAGGAACTGCACCTCATATTATATTTGGGTAGCTAACAACTCAATTATACGAACATGAATTCTCTGATATTAGGTAACTAACCTAGAAACAAAACCCACTCCCCACCCCTCCTTTTTTGCCCCTCTCTTCCCTGTGCTCCACTCGGGTGTGCACTAATTTCTCCCACAATCCTGCCCCCTTTTTCCCCTTCCTCTTGTCCCTTTTAATTGTATCGATTTCTCTGGCTTTTAATGTATGATTAACTCAATTGTCTTGTTAGAAACCATGTAAGTCTAAAGTAGGTCATCTACTTGAAGCTAGCAAGAAGCTATTAACACCTATCAAAGAGTCATAGAGCCATAGAGTGATGCAGTGTGGAAACAGGCCCTTTGGCCTAACTTGCATACACGGACCAACATATCCCAGCTACACTGGTCTTACCCGCCTGGGTTTGGTCCATATCCCTCCAAACCTGTCCTATCCATGTACCTGTCTAACTGTTTCTTAAACACTGGGATTGTCCCAGCCTCCCCTGGCAGCTAACGATCATAGAAAATATAGTTAGCTGGAATGTTTAAGGAGTATATTAAGCCCTGCTGATCTACATAAATTATTTCAGGAGTGATTAAACGAATGAAAGAGAAAGAGTGCAACATGACTTTATAATATTATTTTGATTTTCATGTTCAGATGGAATTGAGTAGAATTCAATAGAATTCCACTGAGTAATGATAAATCAGATTGCTGAAAAGTTATTTGGAATCTACAATGAAATGCAAAAATGTTAACATGGATAACTCTAAGTAACACCATTTTGAAAGAGAAACAATAAACAGAATCTAACATTAAGGGTCTAAAAGTAAAGTCTAGAGCCTTAATGATGATTCTAAACCTGTAAATAAATAAAGGGTGATTGAATGAATGAAACAGTGAAGTCACAGTGAAATTCTTTGCTTGCACAGCCAAGGTATGCAAATAGTCACCACATAAAGGGTGCTGACAAAGGTACAAAGCATCCTGCACCTGGTCCACCTTCCTGTACTCCATCTCATCATTGCTTGAGATCTGGCCCACTGAACAAACTCATAAAGGGAATTACTGCAGAATTAGGTGCCATATTTTGTCCTATGTAGAGTATATAGGTTAAGGCTAAGAATGCATCCTTGGAGGGCACTGGTGTTGTGAATTACCATGGAGGATTTTTATTGTCTTTCCTCTTTGATTGTGGTCTATAGGTCAGGAAATCTGGGATCCAGTGGCAGAAGGGTTGTTGACGCCTAGGTCCTGGAGATTAGAGATGAGTTTGGTTGGGATTATGGTGTTGAAGGCAGATCTGTAGTCAATAAAGAGGAGTCTAACGTTATCCAAATGTTTTAGGGATGAGTATAGGGCCAGGGAGGTGGTATCTGTTATGGATCTGTTGTGATGGTAAGTGAATTGCAGTAGATGAAGGCTGTCTGGGAGGCGGGAGTTAATGTACGCCCAGACCAGCCTCATGAAGCATTTCATGATGATGTCAGAGCCACTGAACGGTCGTCATTAAGGTACACCACCTTGGCTTTCCTTTGGCAGTGAAGAAATTAGTTCTGTGTGATTCCGACTACAATTTCAGGATTTCTAAAGATTGGTAGTAAGCAATGGTTGGTTGTTGTTTCAGTCCTCTTATCTTCCAAAAGTAATGAAACATTCATTAGAAGAAATTCATGGAAATCAAAAACATAATTTGTGGAATTCGACTTTTATTAATGGAAAGCTTGGTCAGAACTTGTGCAGGTTTTGTAGGCCAGTCTTTCGAACACTGCAATGTTGATCAACTACATTTACTTACTTGCTACCCTCTATGATACAGCATATGTGTGTCTGTATAGATGCCCCATTGCAGCACAAACAACAAGAACACAACACCTGAAACTATTGTCATGCAAGGTCACGTTGGTCCAGATTCATGGACAGTTTCTTCCCAGCTGTTATCGGGCAACTGAATCATCCTACCACAACCAGAGAGCAGTGCTGAACTGCTATCTACCTCATTGGTGACTATCGGACTATCCTTGATCAGATTTTGCTGGCTTTACCTTGCACTAAACAATATTCCCCTATCAAGTATCTTTACACTGTAAATGGCTCGATTGTAATCATGTATTGTCTTCCCACTGACTGGATCAGACGCAGCAAAAGCTTTTCACTGTACCTCGGTACTCGTAATAATAAACTAAACTGAGCTGAACTGAACTGATAGCTCAGACTGCACCCATCATGTGTACAAAGGGCTTGTAGGGATTCTCAATAGTCCACTATACAGTCCTCTTATATTAATGAGACCATGACTTAATGGAGCACGAAGCTGCTGACCCCCTTAGCAACATTCATCTGCTTACCTGTACCAACACCTTTGATGTTCCTGTCACCTAGTAATATGTGTTTCATTGGGCTGTCTTTCCCACAGATTGGTCCTGACCTGGGTGAAGTAAATACATTTTAATTATCTGTGCATCTTTAATATTTTAGTCTTTGCAGCAATTTCAAACATTGTTGTTGGGATCCATTTTACCTATTTATTTTATAGTCCCAAATAGTAGAAGTATTCATGCATATTCTACCTTGGGAAACAGAGCTAACTGAAAGGAGCATCATCACCAGGGTATATGTATAAGTTGCCACATAAATGTAACATTACCGTGTTACATTACAGTGGGCTTGGTAATATTTTCGCCAACCTCAAAAGGGCATTTGCTTTGTTGAAATTTGTAAAAGGAGGAAAATGAAAGGACAGCATGATTTACAAGCTTGCGAAAATTTTACGCTGCCATATTGAGAAATGATCAGCTTTCGGTGTTTTAGCCAACTAGTGCAGTCCCCTAATGATAATGGAGCCATCTGTCCATTTCTTGTTGGCATGAGACCCGATCACGTTGAAGCCTCGTTTAAAAGCCGCAGGCAATTCATGAAGACCAAGCAGGTACATTGCTGCAGCTCACCTATTGTTCGATAGCAAGTCATTGGCCAGTTCCCATGTCATGAAATTTGCCTCAAGCTTGGCTTGGAGGTCCAGTGGAAGAACCAGGGTGCAGCAACAATTTCCACTCAGTTGGTACTCTTTCATCAAGCTACTGTCAGACAGCAAATGTTGAAAATTACCCCCTCCACATCTGCTGACATTGGACCAGCTTGTGAATGTTATTTTTAAAAATAAAAATGCTTGAATTGTCTTGAGGATTCTGAGATACATTTCATTTTATTCAGCATTTGAAGCAAAAGCAGAAATTGTCAGACACTCATAATGCATGTGAAATTGTATTACGTTCAGCAGTACAATGTATGTGTAGGTTCTTATTCTAACAGTATGCTGTGCCAGGAATATATTGAATCATTGGTGAAGCACGGAAATATGTTGACACTTGCATCTACTTTCCTATGATACGCGGTTGTTCTCTTTGTAATTTATGTTATTTACAGATTTAGCCTCTAAAAAGAATATCAAAGCCTCCTTGATCTGTCCAGAAAGAAAGATCTCTGCAGTTGCATTCTTTTCTTGACTGGAGGAAGGTGTCACTATATCGACTATATTTCGCAGAATTGCACAATGTGTGTTCCACATTCTCCATTGGATTAACCTTGAGAAAACACTCACAATCACAATTCTTCAATATTCCCTTATTTATCAATTGCGGGAATTAAGTGACTCACACATACATTTATGTCTTCTTCTTAAACAAAATATCCCCATAGTGCATGTCATTTCCAAATGCCAGGTTGATTATTTGAAACATTTTCTCTGCATGGCTTGAGTGATAAGCCATGCAGTTTGCTCACGTCTCAGCTGGTGCTCTTAACATAAGCTGAATTACACTCAATCATTTTCTGAATCTTCAATACACTAGTATCTCTGCAGGACTATAATCTGTGTGTAATCATTCTATAGTTTGCTAATTGAGATCCCTCATTATTAAACTTGAGCACCCTTTCAACAGTTGTTTCTTCAGTGTTTCTCACAATTCCCACCAATCTCTTCAGGATTGCAAGAAAAATATTCCAAATGTTGGGGGAGTCCAGAACCAGGGTCCACAGTTTAGGTATAAGGGGTAGGGCATTTATGACTGAGATGAGGAAAGACTTTTTCACCCAGAGAGTCGTGAATCTGAGGAATTCTCTACCACAGAAGCCAGTGGAGGTCAATTCACTGGATGTTTTCAAGAGAGAGTTCGATATACCACTTAGGGCTAACAGGAAAAGGCAGGAATGGGGTACTGATTTTGGATGATCAGCCATGATCATATTGAATGGCGATGCTGGCTCAAAGGACCGAATGGCCCACTCCTGCACCTATTTTCCATGTTCTATGTTTCTATGTTTCTATACCATTTGCTTTTAGATGATGTGGCGAAGGAAGCTTGTACCATTTTGTTTCATGAAGTACTCTACCACAAAGAACCATTATCTGAGTTTAATTATATTGTAAGTTGTGACATCAAAAATAATGGATCTCAGTTCTTGTATAATATGCTTTCTTTTATAGTGCAGGCTCCAACATGTTCCTCTTTAAAATACTTTGTTACTCTTTCTAAATATTCAGTTATTAATTCCTATATTGCAAGGGAAAGGTTTTCCTTGGCGACCTCCAAATTCATGAGCATGCCTTCACTGGCTTAGCTGTACGATCTTGACAGACACTATACTTGTCTACCACTTCTGCAAGTTCTTTATCCAACTCAATGAATAACCAGAACCTTCATTAATTGTCTTCATGATTATAATACACGTACAGTATGAAATCTATCTTTCCCAAAGAACCAAGGTGACAAACTCCTGTAGCTATTTCACACAACATTGGTCTGTCATCAATTAATATTATTGGTTATGGTATGATGCCACATGTTTGTCTGGACATTAATTAGTCCAGACCAGTCCTGATTCAAACCATGCCTTTTTTGTAGACTTTCTTAAGATTAATACCATTTTATATCTTCTCTTATCACCATTGCTGCAATCAACGAATCATCTACTATTTTCAGTGGAATTTACAAGGGGAGTATATATCAGAAGTTAAGTTAGTTCCATGTAACAGATATTCTGTTCAAACATCTCCTCATGCACTGTTTGAATTCCCAACTGATAAACTTGACAATGTATCAAAAATAGCATTTAGCTTTGAAGTTCAATATTTGATCACATAATCATTCAAGGAAAAGGGAAGGGCCTAACGTTTGCATTATAGATGTCGTCAATGCCAATATTACTGACTTAGGATCAGGAATTGCTAACTGTAAGCAAATCACAAAGTCTGGTTGATAGGAATTGCTGTAAAGTTTTCACTCCAAACCTGATTCCAAATAGATCTTTCTCAATTTATGCTTCATTTCTCTCGCTCTTCGTCAGTATTTGTGTTTTAAATGCAAATTATTTTTTCTTCATCATCTGAAGCATTACCATGCAATCTTCAACATAGGTACTGTAATGTAAAACTATTTTTTTGGACAAATCTTGCAAAAAGCATATGCTTTTTTGTTTTGCCATAATTCAATCTTTTCGTCCTTCTTCAGTTCTTTGCCTTAATTATGTTTTTTTTTAACTGTGTTTTTTTTTACTAGACACTGATAAGCATGATCCACACTTACAGAACCTTGTACATGGTAGCATCAGAGATGATTTCTAACAATAAGTTATTTTCTGTTCATCCCCCGTTGTTTGTTATTAGTCTAACATCGGTAATCTGCGGCCAGTTCGTTGGCCATATTTAAGAGGGAGCCCTTGTGGCTGAAGGGATCAGGGGGTATGGAGAGAAGGCAGGTACAGAATACTGAGTTGGATGATCAGCCATGATCATATTGAATGGCGGTGCAGGCTCGAAGGGCCGAATGGCCTGCTCCTGCACCTAATTTCTATGTTTCTATGTTTAATCCTCCATAAGTGCAGTCAATTGACCCTAAAATTTGGTGAAAACTTTGAGTCCTGCTAGTTCTGTACATAGATCATATGTGAAGCAAATAATGGTTGGTGATTTTCTTCAGCAAATATTAAAAAACATCTGATTTAGAAACTATTGTTGTTAGAGTCATACTGAATTGTATTTTGTTTTCTTCTCTTTCTCTTCTCTTTCTATAACAAAATTATTATTTAATCACTATTCTTATTGATTAAAATATATTCTTTTCTTTTTCTACTTTCTAAAAAAATAGAAGTTTATAAGAATTACTTGTAACATTCGTATACTTATTGAAATAAGTTGGTTGTGTATTTGAAAAGTTGTTATACCGTTGTTATGATGGATTACTTATAATAAAAATATTATCACATGAATTGTATTCACTGGGACACGATTTCATTCTAATTTGTCTAATTCTGTCTCCATGATGCTTTACTTCATATTAGGCATTATGAGGCTTATGGCTTGATATGACTATGAGCATTATAACAATTCACCAGTGAAGGTTTTGTGAATATTTTTGCATCCTTCATGAATGGTATTTCTTATCATCCTTCCTGATCACCGCACTCCACTCTAGCTACAAACCTCTGGGACAATGTTTGTTCGTCAATATTGGTCAATTAGTATAACCGTCTCCAACCGCAGGTGTTCTATTTGTTTTGATGCGTACATGAACGCGTACATCTGTCCAAAGTCTCCAATTGCTCCCCTGACTATATTTTTCAAATTCACTGCACTCTTCATCAGTGGTGCTTAGCTGAACTAACTCAGGGATATGTCCTGACAAAAGATTGAACAATCTGCTACCATATCAATGCCCCATTCAATGCATCGACAAACCCTCTGTCTCAAAGTTGTTCTGCTTTCTGCCAATGTCACTGAAGGTATGTGTCCTCTCTGAACACAATGTTCCATTGTTGTTCTCACTGGCCACTACAGTGTGGTATAATCAAATTGTAATTCATGCTTTCCATTGTTTCTGCCTGCTCCTGCCTTACTGAACCAAACGCCTCAATGTCATCTTGCTCCCCTCTTGTCCATTCCCTTCCTACCTATATCCAAGACACCTCACATGCTCTTCAACACTTCAATCTTTCAATTACTAGGACCCCATTCCCTCATCTTTACCGTAGATGTCCAGTCCACTTACACCTCCATCCCCCAACAGGAAGGTCTCTGAGACCCTCAGTTCTTCCTTGGACAGACACCCAATCAGTTCCTCTCTGCTAATACTTTCCTCTGCTTTGGTGGAACTTGTCCTCACTCTCAACAGCTTCTCCTTTGTCTCCTTCCATTCTACTCAAGTTAAAGGTGTAGCCTTGGGCACTCACATGGGCCCCAGCTAGGACTGCCTTTTTGTAGGTTACGCTGAACAGTCTTTGTCCCAAATGTACACTGGCACCGTCCCCCAACTCTTTCTCCACACCATCAATGACTGTAACAGGACTGCCTCCTGCTGCATCAATGGAAAACTCATTGATTTTATCATCTTCACCACTGACCTCTGCCCAACCCTCAAATTCGCTTGGACTATCTCCGTCACCTTTCTCTTATTTCCTGGTCTCTCTCTCTCCATCACAGGGCACTGTCTATTGACAGACATCTACTATGAACCTACAATGACTATCACAGTTATCTGGACTACACTTTCTCCCACCCTGCCTCTTTAATAACTTTGATTGGATTCACTCATCAACTAACCACCAGCAAATGTGCGTGCCTAAAGAAAGCACTGATCTTGCTGATACAGATCCTTCATTGAGAGGGAAAACTTACTGAATATTTTTGCCAAAGCTTGGATTTGCTGTTGCACTTCTGTAGTTTTTCCTCAATTTCTGAGAAATTCAATTGTTTCTGTTGCGTATGCAATTCTTCTTAACATTGAACTGTTAACTTTCTGATAATGTTCTAATGATTTTCTAAAGCTACCTAACTTAAAATGTTGGTCCCATCTTAGTCACTCCACTCCCCACTCCCAATGAGGCAGCTAATATAGAAGTTTGAAAACACATGCCTCCAGATTCAGGAACATTTGCTTTCCAGCTGTTATCAGGCAATTAAACAGTCCTCTCATCAGCTAGAGTGCAGTCCTGGCTTCCCATCTACCTCACTGGAGACCTTTTAATCAGACTTTATCAAACCAGTTTTATATCTTTTAACTAATTGTTGTACCATTGTCCTTTAACTTTGCACTGTGGGCAGCTTAATTGTATTCATGTATACCCCTTTTTACAGGTGAGCACGCAAAAAACAGCTATTCTCAGTACACGTAACAATAATAAAGCAAACTAAAACTAATTTACATTTAACAAAATACCTTCCCCCCTCTTGGAGAGCATTGTTGAGTACAAATGCAATTTCAGTAACAACATCAAGTTTCACAATGTTCTTTGCTTTTTAAAAGAACATTTGAGATTTTCTATACAGAAACTAAAAGTCTTGCACATTTAATCATTTACAGCAAGGCTTCCAAAGTGTCCAGCTTAATCATAACCGGTACTTTGTCTGCACTTTTTTATGCTGTTCCCACCAAAACCCTATCCAAAGTTTTACATTGCTTTGGTGCCTTCTTAATTTAATAACTACAATGACTGACTCATTTAATCAACCACAATGTCTTTCTCAGATAAATTATTTTGTTATTGGCCGCATTGTTAGCTCCTTTATCGTATTGCACACATACCTAAAATTGCTTCACAATCTGTACCATGTAAGCGTAGCCTTCATCATTGCAAATATTGTTTCAATCTTTTCCAGAATATTCACACAGAATCATTTCAATCCGGACTGTTTCATCTTCTCATGCTGAATACTGAATGTGGACACACACAGGTTCGATTCATTTTGTAAACTAAGTGTGGGTTCTTCCTACAACTGCATGCAGTGCCAAGAATATAAAAATCATTAGGGGAGATGGAGAACAATTACTCATGTGTTTTGTTTATTCCACTCTATCTATCCGGTGCAAATGTCAAAGGCACACATCACGCATTTACTTGCGCTAAAAGGAATTAACTTCACTGAAAAGTGGAAGAAATGGTGAAGACATAAATACAAACTTTTTCATGGGAATGCCCTAGAAGGAAGGAAGGAAGCAAGCAAGTTTATTGGCCAAGTATTCACATACAAGGAATTTGCCTTGGTGACTGAATCCATTGTGAGATGGCTACTCGTTTTTCTCTCTTTGCCATCTTTCTCCTCCTTTCCACTTAAGGAAATGTTTTTTTTGTAGGAAATTTAGGCCGATCCTTCATCGGTACAAACATTTACAAAAGATTATGTCCCAATGCCTAAATAGTTAATTTTCTAAGACAATTTCACAACATATCAATGTAGTTTTCTAGCGGGGATGCACTGATCAAATGCAAAACATATTTAAATTATAGGATATTAAGATTTTCTAATGCTCATTCATTTTATTTGATGAATTTTCGCTTACTGGTTTCTTTTAGCAGTAATGAACTCCACTTAAAATAAGTTGTAATTCCCCACAGCAGAACAGAGTTCACATTAGTAGACTATGAGTTAATAGAAACAATTATGGCTATATTTTTTCACCAGCAACTATTATAAATTCAAAGTCAGAACTTTTATCTAATTCCCAGAGTCAATTGCTATTCCACTGTGTGGCAATGAAATTATTAATAAATATTCATGGAACAAAATAATTCCAGAAAGAACAAAAAACATTCCTGTACACATAGTTGAATTTCTCAAAAGCTTTCAGTCAAGGTTTCTTTTATCAGGCCCACTGCACTAGAGGATCTTAAAATCACTTCAAAGAATGAAAACAATTTTAAAAGTTGCTTGCTATTACAGGTTCAGTCATCATTTCATGCTGAAGCTTGTGATAAGAAAGTGAACCCTAAAGACAAGAACATTTACTTTCATTCAACTTCCTGCGGTAATATATTAGTAAATAAGTAAACAAGGAAAAGGAATCTGGTCATGTCTCTTGGTGCAGACTGATGGAAATATTACTTCTATCATGCGGAGAACCATATTAGTATTCTAGAGCGCATATTCCCCCCTGCAGAAAGGCAGCTTTGGGAACTAATCAATGCCTACTGCTTTGAAGACTGCAATACCATTTCAGTCCCAAAAATACAACAATTTACATTATACTGTATGTCTCTCTTCCTCTGGTAGTTGAGAATTAGGAAACCATTCAACATGCTGTCTGATCCTACATTAGACCAATTAATAGAGTTTTGCAAAGACTGCTTCCTTCTAGTTATATGGGATAGAAAATAGTTTGAAAGCTGATAAGGTCTTTAGGTATTCCAAGGGTAAACTGGAATCTGAGAAATTTTATTGGGGGTATGATAATAAGATTGCATAAGCTTTTGGGAATGCAATGTTTTACAGAATCCATTTTGTCTAATCTGTACAGATGTAAGGATTGCTCTTCAGCAATTCAGTTTTCATTAAGCTGCCTTTATAATTTGCAGTGGTTTAAGTCAGCACTTAAGTTTGAACAGAATATCTGTCACATGGAACTAACTTAACTTCTGATATATACTCCCCTTGTAAATTAGTCATTTTGAATAGATTTCATTAAGAAAAAAAAAAGATTGATATGGAAAAGTATGCAGTACCAATTGAGTAAATGTTATTCTGGTTGATTAACATGAATAAGCAGTTAATTTCCTAACCGTTTGAAGAATCCTCACTAATCACAACATATCGCTTTTGTCATTTTATTCACATGCAGAAAATGAACCATTAAGTCAATTTATATGCAGAGTCACACAAAAATATGATAGTTACTTTAAGCAGCCAAATAAAAATTGTTCAAATACATGTAATTATCATTCCATTAAAAAGATTATTTGGATGCAAACTAGGAAAGAAAAGTAGGTCAGCGTAGAGAAAATAAAATCTATCACTTTGATCTAACTTTCATCTGTTGTCCTTGACTTGCACTTAATTCAGCTTATGCAGCCTCTTGAGAGAGGCAACCAAAAAGAACATCTTGAGTCTGATCTCACTGCGCTTGGTCTGCTGACTGCCATTGCCCAAGTTTTCCTGATCTCATGCTTTCTTGGTACAGATGCAAAGAAAGAATCACATCATGACTTTGGATTCTGGAGGCACCAAGTAAGGATTAGTGAAGCCTTGACAAAGACTGGGCCTCGGGTGGCATTCTCTGGAGGACTACCTCAAAAATGTCTGGCAGATTCTGATGAAAGGTCAATCTTGCAGCAGAGCTACGACTTAGAGTCAGAGTCATCGTGTCCTGCATCATGGAAACAGCCCAACTTGTCCAATGCTGACCACAATGCCAATTCTACACTAGCCCCACATGCCTGCGTTTTGACCTTATCCTTCTAAATCTTTCATATCCATGCACCTATCCAAATGTATTTTAAATGTTGTTATAGTACCTGCCTCAACTACCCCTCTGGCAGCTCATTCCATATGCCCACCAGCATCTGTGTGAGAAAGATGCCTCTCATTCCTGCAAAATCTATCCCCTATCATCCTGAACCTATATCCTCTGTCTCTTGATTCGCCTACTCCAGTTAAAAGACTCTGTGCATCTACCCCATCTTTTCCTCTCATGATTTTGATCTATTCCCCTCATGAACATCTCTATAAGATCACCCCTCATCTTCCTATCCTGTCCAACCTCCTATCGACCAGGCCCTCAAGTCCTGGCAACATAAATCTTCCCTGCTCTCATTCCAGTTTAACAACATCTCTTCTATACCAAGGTGACCAAAGCTGAACATAATTCTTCAAATGCAGCCTCACCAGGTTTAATACAATTGTAACAAAACTTTGCAACTTTTATACTCAACACCCTGACTGATGAAGGCCAATGTGCCAATTCATGCCTCATTGGTCACCCGATCTACCTGTGATGCCACTTTCAAGGAACTATGTACCTGCAATCCTAGATCCCGCTGCTCTACACCATTCTCCAGACTCCTGCCTTTCACCGTAGGTCCTCTGGGTTGAAATATGAATGCAGTGCAGCCCATCATGCAAACCAGCCGCTCTTCCCATCGACTTCATCTTTGCTTCATGCTGCCTCGGAAAAAACAGGCAACATCCCTGTCATTTTCTCTTCTCCACTCTGCCATCTGCCAGGTGATGCAAAAGACTGCAAGCACCTACCACGAGATTCAAAGACAATTTCTTCCCAGCTGTTATCAATTTTTCAAATGGATTGCCCATGCTAAAGATGAATTTCCCATCTTCCAAAACTACTTTGATGCAGCCATTGCACTTTTTTAAATCTTCACTTTGTCGGTAGCTGCAACATTACATTCTGCAATCTGTTTATTTTCTCCCTTGACCTACCTGATAACTCATTATTTGACTTGGTAGCACTCTTCACTACCAGGTATGGTTCTTCACTGCATCTTGGTACACATGGCAATAATAAACGAATGTAAATACCAGTCAAGGAGAACACAACTTAATTTATTCCATATGATAATTGATCCCCTTTGTCTAACTGTAGCTTTTAAAATATTAATTTCATTCTTGTTATTTTAGCCCAGCCCTGACTCCACATCTATAAAAGGCCATTAATGATATAACATTAATTGCTTTGTGCAATTGAGAAGCTATTCCATATTTCGGCAGCTCACAAAAGCACCTTCTGAACACTAGTTTCCTTTGATGCCTGCTAATTTTGTATTTATATCCTTAGCTGTAGGCCCTGAAACCACTAGCTGGAAAATTGACAACATTCTTTTTTCTGACATGTTCAGTAGCTCCTGATAGAAATCTCTTTATTTGAGGGAGGACAGAATGAGGCCTGGCCGTCAAGTTTCTGAATGAAAAATAAAAGAATACCCACATCTACTATGTTAAAAACCGGCTGCAGGCAAGTATGCAGCAATTGCAAAGCCCAGTGAGTCCAATATTCATGGAACTCTGTCTCAGCAGGAGTCAAAATCGTACTCGGGGTGAGAAAGGAATAGAATTATTAAACCTGTTTCTTTCAATAATGTTATGATACCTCCTTTAGGATGAGGATATTTTCAATGTTTTTAACAATTTTATTGATTTTCTTTCAAAGTGCATGATGCACAGGAGAGAAGCAAGGCAGAAAGAGAAATGAATTATTTATTATCTGGCCCTGTTAATCTTTTACATTTCAGAAATAAAAATGTTAAAATAAATTGTTGGTGAACATGCAAGCCAATTCACTGAGTTGCCAGCAGGTTGGTGGATAAGATTAGGTTATCGTCTGCATGTCTGGCTCCTGGCTCAATCCACAGCAGTGCCAATTTGAACAAAGCACTTTACAATGAGATCCATGACAGCCATCTGAACCACTATTAGAGCAGCCAGTTGGTGATTTCCATTGTAGTTCTGGATGCTGAGGTTCTTCCAATGGCATAATCCTATATATTTTGGCCCTATCATGGCATCTTGTGGTTATGTGGGCAGAGGAGAGTTACTTTCCTTCTTTTGTGGGCATGTAATAAGTGCTGAGGGATTGCCTCTTGATTTCAGCCAGGGTACTGAGAAGCATCACCAAGGCTCAATAAAAGAAGCCACCATGCCTGCATGTATCACAACCTGGACAAGATTCTATCTTGGGCTAATATCTACCAAGTCACATAAGCACCCTGCAAGTGGCAAACACTAACATTTCCATCGAGATATAATTTTTCCTCAACATTCAAAGGCATTTCAATTGGCAAATTCACTAGTATCTTTCGTGTGGAAGTTACCATTGATTAGAAACTTAATTGCATGAAACACAAAATTATTGTGGCTGAAGATTATTACGTGGCAAAATATTCACTGAAAAGCATTTCCAACAACAATTAATCAAGATTGTGATGCAATTTTGTTTATCCGATTCAGTGCTGCCCTAACAAAACTCGTGGCTTTGATATCATCCAAACCAAAGCAGCCCATGCTGGTCCATTTAGCACCCCAAACACTATGCCAACTTCTCCTCTCCATCAGGGGGGTATTCTGCAGCAGTGTGTACCATTATACATACTACATGGCTGCGGGTTGCCAAAGCATCTTCAACCATACTAGTGAACCAGTCTGCTCAAACAATATCACACAAGGTTGAAAATTGTAAGGATCACCGCCAAGTCACAAACTATTCTGACGTGAAAACATATTTGCACTTCTACTTGCATGTAGCTTGATTGTATTCATGTATAGTATTATCCGATTTTATTGGATTGCACGCAAACAACAGCTATTCACTGCGTCTCAGTGCACGTGGTAATAATTAGTCAATACCAATACTGTTCGACCAAGATCCCAGGACTCCATTCCAAACAGCAATGTGAGAGTTAATTCACTACAAGTACGACAGCCATTCAAGGAATTGACTTTCTACCGGTTTCTTCAGAGATGATGTGCAAATATTGCATTGATAATAATGTCAATACCAATAATGTTTGATCCCAGGACTCCATACCGAATAGCAATGTGAGAGTTAATTCACTGCAGGTACTACAGCCATTCAAGGAATTGACTTTCCACCAACTTCTTCAGGGTCTTCCGAGGTGATTGGCAAATATTGGACTGTTGGCCCCATTCCCCTGTGGCTGCAGCCAGGCTGATGGAATATTATTCCTTTAGAGTGGAGCTGGCTGCAGATGGCTTGGAAAGATGAGCCTGTGCAGCTCTGGGTTCAGCCTGATCTGCCCTGGTCAGAGCAGTAGTAGGTTTTGGTCAGCCTCTGGACAGGCAACAGCAAGGTCTTAGCTGACGTCACAGCATGAGATCATAAATACATCAATCGGTCAATCTGTGCTCTGGAAAACACTGCCACTACCCCAAGGGAGTTTGTCCCGTTAGGAATCAGGCACATGGACAATTCTTATACCCTGCCCTAGTTCACACCCAGTAACATGACACACTAGCCTTTAGACAGCAGTGACTTGATGGCCATCAACTATTTGATCAAATGATAGGAACCCTCCTTGGGTCCCTGCTTGATCAAGAATCAAGAGTGTTTTAATGTCATATGTCTAAAAACGGAACAATGTAATTCTTGCTTACAGCAGCACAACAGACATGAAAACACAATACAATATAAACACAATAATACGAAGAGTCAAGGGCCTGTCCCACTTACGTGTACTTGGCATGCAAATTACGCAACCTCGTGGTCGCGTTGAGGCGCACGGGCATCGTATGGCCGCGCAGGGCCGGTCCCACTGAGAAGCGCGGAGGGGTATGTAGTTTTGCGCGACATCGCGCGGGGCTCCGAAATATTTGTAGCGAACAAAATATTTGAGCGCCAACGGCTTGTCGCGTAACTGACAGCCAAAGTGGGACAGGCACAAGACCCTGGCGCGACGCAACGTCTCACCTTCAATAGCAGCAGAAGCAGGCAAACGATTGCCGAACTCGGCCTGGGGCTCACGGCCGTTGCGGTCTGGATCCACCCCCACTTCTACTCCCAGAGCGGGGCCAAGACGATTGGAGATAGACAGAAAATGCTGGAGTAACTCAGCGGGACCCGAAGCATCTCTGGAGAGAAGCAATGGGTGACGTTTCGGGTCAAGATCCTTCTTTCAGACTGAAGAAGAGTTTCAACATGAAACATCACCCATTCCTTCTCTCCAGAGATGCTGCCTGTCCCGCTGAGTTCCTCCGGCATTTTGTGTCCATCTTCAAATGGCGTCACGTGCTCCAGACCGCTGTGTGGTCAAATGAAATCGCGCGCGATCTTCGCGGGACTTTCGCGGCTCAAAGCGACCGCGAGGTCGCGTACTTTGCGTGCCAAGGACACGTAAGTGGGACAGGCCCTTCGGGGCAGCACACAGTGGTGTAGCGATAGAGCCACTGCCTCACAGTGCCAGAGACCCTGGTTCAATCCTAACCTCGGGGTGCGGTCTCTGTGTTTGTCGGTTCTCCCTATGGCTGCCTGGGTTTCAGTTCTTGACTCTCTGTCCAAAGGAAAATGCTATGCATAGGGCCATAGTGAGGGAAGAGGGAAAATAAGAGACTTATATTTACACCAGATGCAACTTGTAAAAGAAAAGTAATCATGATGTGGAGAGATGGGAAGTGAGAACATGGATACAATGATCGTGTGTTCACCTCTTACCCATCTTTTCACTTCTGACTTCCTCACATCACGCAATCTCTTTGCAGGTTGCAAATGGTGTCAATATGAATCTTCTATTTCTCATCACACCAGGAACCTTGGTCCTTTTCTGCACTGAGCTTTGTGTGGCCTAATGTGACAGTTGTTCCCATAATTCCCAACATGAGCTGGGCGTGCATCTTGCCCTGTGACTGCGAGTGCTGACTTTTTATCTGAGAAGACAGATAGAACTGAGTGTGTTGCAATGGGCATGGATGATGCCTGCCTTAGGTGGATCACTGGGAATGTGTGGAAGCTGAGCTGTGCACGTGGGACTTACAATGGTGGTAAGTATGTGAGGATACGGCAAGACAGCTGAAGGTAAGTTTTGTAATCGATGGCCATTTCGAGAATAAGTGGGGAATGCACAAAGAGGTAAGTAAGGTGAGCAATGGAATTGAGAGAAGGAATTTCAAGATTTTCTACCATTTGCCATACAGTAGATATCCACCAATTGCTGGATAGATAACAGCATTAATTTAATTATTCTGTGTCTCATCTCCAGAGCAGTGGGGTGCAAAAGTAATTTCCACGCTGAAAATAACCAAATGTTAAATCCTACCTGCAACTGTTGTGTACAGAAACAAGGAGACAACTGTTGCCTAGCCACAAAAAGCTGGAGAAACTCAGCTTACGGGTCAAAACGTCACCTATTCATTTTTTCCAGAGATGCTGTCTAACCGACTGACTTACTCCAGCTTTTTGTATCTATCTTCGGTTTCAACAAGCATCTGCAGTATGTTGCTATGCCCCAGGTAACAAAACTCAGTCCACAGAAAGCTCAGATAATAGTAAGATTAAACAAGAACTTACCAGTTTGATGTTTGATGACCTTTATTTTATGATAAGTTACGGTGAGTGATTGCGTGAAGAAGCCCCGGCAGTGTGCATGCTCGTCAATCTTCAAAGCAGCGATGTGAAATCACAGTAATTACAGTCGAAGTGATATAGTAAGACTCAGAAGACTAGAACTACCAGATGATCTTTGCGATTATGAGGGCCGGGAGCGGAGGGCACGTAATCGCTCACCGTAACTCCTCATAAAATAAAGATCAAACTTCAAACTGGTAAGTTCTCGTTTAATCTTACTATTTTAATTTGGAGTCACGTGAGTGATTCCGTGAAGATTTCAAAGCTCTGTGATTTCATGCTGTAGATCTAGTTCCATATGACACACTGGTTCGATTGACACAGGATAAACAAATAATGTATTGAACATTGTTTGCATTATACAAATTAATGTCTTAATAACAAAAGAAGCAATAACAACCCCTCTCTCCTAGGGGGAATTAAAAACAGGACCCAAAATACCATGCCCAAATCCTTCCATCGTGTGGATAGGTTTGTTATAAAACTGTTGAAAAACCCTTCACTGGACCATCCTGTGGCCCCAAGGATTTGGACTAAAGGGGTGTCCAGCGGTGTTGATACCGACCTGGTGGCATGAGATTTAAACACATCAGTGTCTGCTCCAGCAGAATCCAAACCTGTTTCCGCCACCTCAAAATGGTCTACGACACCTTTCTATGAGGTTTTGTGACTGATGAGCATCGTTGTTTTGGAGCCTCTAAGACTCTTGGTGACCTCAATATTGATGTAGGTACGTAACTACAAATAATCGCCGGACAATGGGGTATGCTCTAAAACTAATTTTTGTCCTGGACGTCCCTGGCCTGCTTTATGTAATTTAGATCATATACATAAATCGTAATATTATTTACAGAAAATGCATGCTGTCCAGTCGTAACTTTTGCAATGTCCGGACCCCGTTGCGCTGAAACGAGCGCCATGAGCATGACCAGTTTAAGTGTTAGTTTTTTGGAAAACAGAGATGTAATCGGAGCCTATTGACGCAGCAGTATGAGAACTATGCTCACATCCCAGATTCACATATATATAGGTCTAGGAGGATTCTTGTTAAATACCTCTCATGAACCAGGACACCAATGGATGAGATCCGACAGAATGTTGTATCGACCCCTGCCATAAATAAGAGGACAATGCACTCCTAGCACTATTAATTGCATTTTTATTCCATTGCTCGTCAAAGTGTAATGTAACAAGAAACTCCAGTACGTCAGGTATGCCTGCAGTGTGATAAGATATATTTGACTGTAAGCAGAGCATCTCCCATTTTTATATATGAGATACGTATTGTTTTTCAGTATTATCCCTTCAGGCCGCCTCGATCAACAGATTAACACGATCATGGAAAGGGTGATCCTGTCACAGGGTGAAGCAACAAGTTGCTGCATTTTAGGATAACCATGAATGGCTGTGTCATTAGTCTCAGAACCAATGGTAACCATGGTTGTGTGGCTCAGTCGTGGAATACCAAATGCCTGAGGCGGAGCCCTGCTCAATTTTGGTGAGACATTGACTGATAAGGCAGAATGGGGGAAACGTAAAAGAGCATACCTCCCCAATGTAGCGGGAATGCATCCACCACTATTGCCCCTGGATCCAGTTCCTATGAAGTGTATTTAGGTAACCGGTGATTTAATCTGGATGCAACAGATCTATGTCTGACAATTCATACTGGGTGACAATCTTTTAAAATATTTTGGATTCAACATCCATTCTATGTTGTCTTTAAATTTACGTGGCCTGGTGTCTGCCACCATGTTATCTCTACCTAGATGGTAGATTGCTAAGACCCAGATGTTTCCTAGTAATACAGCAGTGCCAGATGGGGGCAATCAGTGAATAAACATGAAACCAACACCTCGATATTCGATGTACCATACTTGAACCATACTTTCATAATACTTTGAGATCCAATGCCTATTCTGTGTTGTCATGGATCTGAACCTGATGATACACCAGTGGTAAAGGAGATTAGGTAAATTATTACCGGATACTTTTACTTGATTGCCATGTGACTAACATATGCCACCACCGTAGCATAGCAATTTTGAAATTGAGCATGTATATTCACTCAATAGCCCTTTACCCATGGGGTGCATCTAATGTATATATTTAATGGATATCAACAACTGAAGAATTGACAACTCATGCAAATCTCTGCTATCTCCAACCAGAGATGGCATTTGGAACTTCTCACCTTAGAGCTTTTGCCATCAGTTTGGTATAACTGAATTTGACCGACCAAACTACTGGAGCAATGCTGAATACTAAGTCATCATTGTGACTGAGGTAGCTTCAGCTGACAATAGCATAAGGTTGTTAACAATGATCTACATGTCCTTTGAGAGGTCGCTACTTTGCATGTAAACAGTTCCTCGATTTGCACAGCTGATCGATAGCTACTATATTGCCAATTACCCTTGATGAGATAGAAGTCAGTTTTACAACAGGTTGCTATTAACTCCAATCTCTTGCCACAGGGTGGAGTCATAGGCCAATTAATAGTTAAAGATAAATCCCAATGACCAGCAAACAGTTTATCCTATTAAGCAATGTTTTACTGTTGTTAGTACAGTTATATTGTCTTTGATAACCTCTGTAATGGGAACTGCATAGAATGGATCTTTGAGACTCTTATGAATCTGTTGTTAGTCAGGAAGAAGTTTTTATATATTTGGAGAGTTCATCTGCCCACACTGTCCATTTTTCATAATGAACAGGCCACCCTGCCATTATTCCATGGGTGCTTTGCACGACAACTCTGGCCTGACTACCCTGGCCATTCCAAAACTTGCTTGGAATGCTAATACTGTGCCTCTAAGCAGATGTTTTTATCGTTTGTATGTTGTACAAACAAGTGTAAATATTTCAATTTGTGAGTGGTCCATTTACCCATGTTTCGGAAGTGCCAGACCCAACTTGTTGAGTAGGGTTGGTAGGGTGCGTGGGACTTCTGCCCAGCTGTCATGCTGCCCCCAGCTGCACTGCCGGCACACATCACCATCTTTAGAGCCTGGAGTCAGTTACATCTGACCTTTCACACTCCCCTCCTCAGAGAGGGCAATTCGTAGTCAGACCAAAACAGGCCGTGCCGCAGGGCCCAGGATACCTGCTTTGTTACGGCCCTATTGGACCTGTGCCAGGATGGAACATTTAGCTGGGATGGCAACTTTGTTGTCAGGAAGGGTACCTCTGACATGTGCCCTTCATCCCTTGGAATGTGCCGCACGGCCATACCCGGAGACTCGACGTCAGCAGCACACTGACACGTCCTGGTCTCCGCCTCCAAAAGGGAGACATGAAGCAGCCCTGTCAACAGGCACTGCTGGCGCGGCCTGCCTCATAGGCCAGCGCTGTCACACATAAAGCAGCCCTGTCAATAGGCGCTGCTGGCGCGGCTCTTCCGTAGACCAGCGCTGTGACAAGTTCGGTGTCAGAAAACCAGTGACCCGAACTATTCTTCCCCTTGCAACAGGGAGACATTGACCAGCCCTGTCAATAGGCGCTACTGGCATGGCCTTTCCTATAGGCCGGCGCTGTCACCCATGAAGCAGCCCTGTCAATAGGTGCTGCTGACGCGGCTCTTCCGTAGGCTAACGCTGTGACAAGTTCGGTGTTAGCAAATCATTGACCCGAACTGGTCTTCCCCTTGCAACAGGGAGACCTTGAGCAGCCCTGTCAATAGGCGCTGCTGACACGGCCTTTCATATAGGACGGCGCTGTCACCCATGAAGCAGCCCTGTCAACAGGTGCTGCTGGCGCGGCTCCCCCATAGGCCAGCGCTGTGACAGATTCAGCGTCAGTAGTACACTGACCTGTCCTGGTCTCCCCCTCCAGCAGGGAGACCTTGAGCAACCCTGTCCCAGGCATTGTCAGCGCCACCTCTCATAGAGGCTGGCGCTTTTTCACATGAAGCAGCCCTGTCCTAGGCGCTGCTGGCGCGGTACTCCCGTAGACCGGCGTTTCACACATGAAGCAGCCCTATCCCAGGCGCTGCTGGCGCGGCTCTCCCGTAGGCCGGCATTTTCACACATGAAGCAGCCTTCTCCCAGGTGCTGCTCTACACGGCTCTCCCGTAGGCCGGCGCTGACACATGAAGCAGCCCTGTCCCAGGCGTTGCTGGCGCGGCCTGTCTCATACATGAGACTATTACAGTGTAGTCTCACTAATTTTGTAGTGTGGAGCTTCACTTGTGAAGGGTTAAAAGTACATACAAAAATACCCTTATTATCAGAGAGGAACCCTTGCAGTCCGACTCATTCGAGTCCAATAGGGCTGAACGAGTTCTCTCCCCCCCCCCAATTTCACTCCATGCCTGGGGACCAACGTGTCTGTGAGTTGCCGACCGCACTGTCAGCGACTCTGACGTTACTACCTTTTCTCTTACACGGCATCCCAACAGGCTGGAAGCCACTGACTGCCTTGTCAACGGCTATTATCGCGAAACCCGATCTTTACCGGCTAACCGCTTCCGCGGTCGGAACCTGGGTTTCCCCACAGCCCATAGCCGGCTCACGCATCGGACTCCACATAAATCTGGAAGGAAACCTCTGTGAAGAGAGGCTCCTGCTCAAACAAGCAACCCTGGTAAGTAAAAAACACTTACCTTCTAGGTTCGAGAGCGACGTCGCGCCATTCCGGTGCTTGCCAATGCGGTTGACATAATAATGAGCATGCACACTGGCGGGGCTTCTTCACGGAATCGCTGACGTGACTCCGAAGTAAAATTATCCTCAATCATTAGCTGGTTGGTGTTTTCAGTCTGCAGATATGGTCATCTGTATGTCCTGGTAATCCTGGAATTCTATATTTTTTGGCTTTGAAATTATGAAATACTGGATGATTTTTCAGCTTCAGTCAGGGTTTAGAGCTGGAAATGATGGATGCACACATTCAAAGTTCCTTTCAGTTGTCAGGTCTCCAATCCAAAAGTGTCAGTTCTATACCCCACTTTTAAGTGCAAAGTACATCTACTTGCATTTCTGGCAATTAATTTTAAGACTCGAGATAGTCAATACCCAAACCTATCTGGATAAATAAATATTACAGTGGTATCTTCAGAAACATAAATGTGGTAAATACTACAAAAATAATGTATTTTAAGAAATCTTTGCTATTGAGCATTTGATAGCTTTCATTCTATGTTATAGTCATACAGTATGGAGAGAGGCCCTTCGGCCCAATTTAAACACACCAACCAACATGATCAATATTCAAGGATATGCCTCCTATCGAAAAGATAGACAGATGGGGCAGAGGGGGTGAGGTAGCTCTGTTGGTGAGGAATGAAATTCAGTCCCTTGCAAGTGACATTGAAACAGGAGACGTGGAGTCAGTATGGATAGAACTAAGGAATTGTAAGGGTAATAAGACCCTAATGGGACTTATCTACAGGCCCCCAAACAATAGCCTGGATATAGGATCAAGAGTTAATATTGGCATGATGTAAAGGTAATGCTATGGTTGTTATGGGAGATTTCAACATGCAGGTAGACATGGAAAATCAGGTTGGTACTGGGCCCCAGGAAATAGAGTTTGTGGTGTGCCTCCGTGATAGATTCTTAGAGCAACTTCTTCTGGAGCCTACCAGGGAGAAGGCAATTCTGGATTTAGTGTTGTGTAACAAACCAGATTTGAGAAGGGAACTTGAGGTTAAGGAGCCATTAGCAGGTAGTGACCATAATATGATGTTTTAATCTACAGTTTGAGAGGGAGAAGGGTAAATCAGATGTGCCAGTGTTATAGTTGAACAAAGGGGACTATGGAACCATGAGGGAGGAGCTGGCCAAAGTTGACTGGAAAGATACCCTAGCAGTGTTGACAGTGGAACAACAATGGCAGATATTTCTGGGAATAAGACAGACGGTGCAGAATCTGTTCATTCCAAAGAGGAAGAAAGATTCCAAGGGGAGTAAAGAGCGATTGTGGCTGACAAGAGATGTCAGGGACAGTATAGAAATAAAAGAGAAGAAGTACAACATAGCAAAGTTGAGAGGGAGGCAAGAGGATTGGGTATTGTTTAAAGAGCAACAGAAGATAACTAAAAAGGTAATACGGGGAGTAAAGATGAGGTACAAAGGTAAGCTAGCCAAGAATATAAATGAGCAGAGTAAAAGCTTCTTTAGGTATGTGAAGAGGAAAACAATTAATTAAGACCAAAGTTGGACCCTTGAAGACTGAAAAAGGTGAATTTATTGTGGAGAACAAGGAAATGGCAGATGAGTTGAACAGGTACTTTGGATCTGTCTTCACTAAGGAGGGCACAAGCAATCTTCCTGATATACTAGTGGCCAGAGGATCTGTGGTGATGGAGGAACTGAAGGAAATCCACATTAGGCAGAACATGGTGTTGGGTAGACTGATAAATCCCCAGGGCCTGATGGTCTGCATGACAGGGTACTTAAGGAAGTGGCTACAGATTTTGTGGACGCATTGGTGATAATTTTCCAATATTCTATAGATTCAGGATCAGTTCCTGTGGATTGGAGGGTAGCTAATGTTATCCCACTTTTAAAGAAAGGCGGGAGAGAGAAAACAGGGAATTATACACCAGTTAGCCTGATATCGGTGGTGGGGTAGATGCTGGAGTCCATCATAAAAGATGAAATAGCGGCACATTTGGATAGCAGTAACAGGATCAGTCCGAGTCAGCATGGATTTACGAAGGGGAAATCATGCTTGAGTAATTTTCTGGAATTTTTTGAGGATGTTACTAGGAAAATGGACAAGGGAGAGCCAGTGGATGTAGTGTATCTGGACTTTCAGAAAGCATTTGACAAGGTCCCACATAGGAGATTAGTGGGTAAAATTAGGGCACATGCTATTGAGTGTACACATGGATAGAAAATTGGTTGGCAGACAGGAAACAAAGAATAGGGATTAACGGGTCCCTTAGAATGGCAGGCCGTGACTAGTGGGGTAACGCAAGGCTCGGTACTGGGACCGCAGCTATTTATAATATACATGAATGATTTAGATGAAGGGATTCAAAGTAACATTAGCAAATTTGCAGATGACACAAAGCTGAGTGGCAGTGTGAACTGTGAGGAGGATGCTATGAGAATGCAGGTTGACTTGGACAGTAAAGTCAAAGTCAAAGTACCCTTTATTGTCATTCTTGTCATATTTTGTTGCCTTGCAGTCATACATATAATAAAAAACAAAACACACAATAAACACAAATTTAACATCCACCACAGTGAGTTCACCAGGCACCTCCTCACTGTGATGGAAGGCAAAAGTCTTAAAGTCTTTGTCTCTTCCCTCCTTGTTCTCCCTCTGCGCTGAGGCGATCCAGGCCGCCGATGTTGTAGTCCACTGGGCCCGCGGCCAAGCCGGTACGCCGTCACAGCCCCGATGTTGGGTCCGCCGCTGCCGCCGGAATGCCAGAATGCCGCCACAGCTCTGGTCGGGGCCACCGATGGAACACTGGAACGCCGCCACAGCGCCGCCACAGCTCCGAAGCTGCTCCGCCACCACCGCCGGAACGCTGGAATGCCGCCACAGCTCCGAAGTCCGTCTGCCACCGCTGGAACGCCGGAACGCCCCCACAGCTCCGAAGCCGGGCCACCGCCGCCGGAACGCTGGAACGCCACCACAGCTCTGAAGTCAGGCTGTCGCCGGAACGCCAGAACGCCGGAACGCCGCCACAGCCCCGAGGCTGCCAGCTCCGCCATTAGGCCTCAGCGCAGGTGCAGACGGAGAAGGGGGACACGACAAGAAAAAGTCGCATCCCCCCCCAAAAGGAGAGACTAAAATCCTGTTTCTCCCATCCCCCCCCCCCCCCCCCCCACACACACAAACATACACAACCTAATTAACTAAATGTAACTAAAACAGACAAAAGAAAACAACAGGTTGGTTGAGTGGGCAGATGCAAGGCAGATGCAGTTTAATGTGGATAAATGTGAGGTTATCCACTATGGTAGCAAAAACAGGAAGCCAGATTATTATCTAAATGGTGTCAAGTTGGGAAAAGGGGAAGTACAACGGGATCTGGGGATCCTTCAATAGTCAATTAAAGTAAGCATGCAGGTACAGCAGGCTGTGAAGAAAGTGAATAACATGTTGGCCTTCATAACAAGAGGAGCTGAGTATAGGAGCAAAGAGGTCCTTCTGCAGGGCCCCATTGACACCTGGAGTATTGTATGCACTTTTGGTCCCCTAATTTGAGGAAGGACATTCTTGCTATTAGTGCAATGTAGATTTACATGGTTAATTCCTGGGATGGTGGGACTGTCATATGCTGAGAAAATGGAGCAGCTAGGCTTGTATATTCTGGAATTTAGAAGGATTAGAGGGGATCTTATTGCAATTGGATCCCCGACTTCCTCATTCACAGACCACAGTCCATTCGTATTGGTGGAAATGTGTCAGACTCGATAACAATCAGCACGGCAGCACCTCAAGGCTGGGTGCTCAGCCCTCTGCTGTACTCACTCTATACTCATGACTGCGTAGCCGGTCATAGTGCGAACTCCATCATCAAGTTCGCTGACGACACCACAGTTGTGGGACGTATCACTGATGGGGATGAGTCAGAGTATAGAAGAGAGATCGAGCGACTGTCCATATGGTGCCAGCACAATAACCTGGCCCTCAACACCAGCAAAACCAAGGAACTGATTGTGGACTTTGGAAGGAGTAGGATGGGGACCCACAGACCTGTTTATATCAACGGGTCGACAGTTGAAAAGGCCAAGAGCTTCAAATTTCTGGACTCCGCCAACATTGATATTGGCGGAGTCCAGAACCATGGGCCACAGTTTAAGAATAAGGGGTAAGACATTTAGAACTGAGTTGAGTAAACACTTTTTCACACAGAGAGTTGTGAGTCTGTGGAATTCTCTGCCCCACAGGCTGGTGGAGGCCAGTTCTCTGGATACTTTCAAGAGAGATCTAGATAGAGCTCTTAAAGATAGCGGAGTCAGGGAATATGGGGAGAAGGCAGGAGTGGGGTACTGATTAGGGATGATCAGCCATGATCACATTGAATGACGGTGCTGGCTCGAAGGGCCGAATGGTCTACTCCTGCACCTATTGTCTATTGTCTATTGTCTATTGTCTATTTTCTATTGATCCACCTACACTAGTCCCACCTGCCTGCATTTGGCCCATATCCTTCTAAACCTGTCCTATCAATGTACCTGTCCAAATGTTTTTAAATGTTGTGATAGTACCTGCCTCAACTACCTCCACTGGCAACTTGTTCAATATACCTAGCACCCTTTTGTGTAAAAAAAAAACTTGCTCCTTCTATTTAATCTCCCCCCCCCCCCCCATCCACCACCACCCCACCCACCACAACCTCACCTTAAACCTATGACCTCTCATTCTTGATCCCTCGACTCTTTGGAAAAGACTGTGCATTCATCCTATCTGTTCCTCTCGTGATCATACACACTGTTATTGTATCATAAGAAGGACAAGCCAATGGCAAATGCTTTCTCAGGCATTTACTTTACTGAGCATTGATTAAATCTGGGGTCAAAACACAATGTTAATGTGAGCTACTCAGCACATGAGAGCACTGATCAGTAGCCCAGCAGGAAGCCAGTACATGATTGAGAGAGTATGCTCTGTGACAGCTCTGTATATCTTTGCACCTATTCTGTCAGTACAAAGGAACTTTACTTAGCTCTCATGCACATTGGCAGAGGATGCCCACAACATTAATTCTCTTTGTGAGTTCTGATGCAAAGTTGTAAAGATACCTAACATGTAATTTGTGGAATAATTTGCAATGATAAAGATGCTGTATCTGTGCAAGTTGGTACTTATTTCCTTTAATACATTTTGATACTGAGTCCTGTAAGGAGGTAATCAGGCAGATGGCCAAATGTTCATTTAAAGAATACATTTTAAAGTATATCATATGAAGGAAAGAGAGATCCAATGGTAAAGAGGCTTGGGGAAATAATTCCAGAGATTCCAGGGGCGGCATGGTGGTGAAGAGGTAGAGTTGCTGTCTTATGCCCCTGTCCCACTTAGGAAACCTGAATGAAAACCTCTGGAGATTTTGCGCCCCACCCAAGGTTTCTGTGCATTTTACGGAGGTTTGTGGAGGTTCCCGGAGGTTTTTGTCAGTCTTCCTAATGGTCAAAACCTGCAAAAACCTCTGGGAACCTCCGGGAACCGTACGGAAACCTTGGGTGGTGCACAAAGTCTCCAGAGGTTTCCGTTCAGGTTTTCAAAGTGGGACAGGGGCATTACAGCATTTGCAGCGCTGGAGACCCAGGTTCAATCCCGACTATGGGTGCTGTCTGTATGGAGTTTGTACGTTCTCTCCGTGACCGCGTGGGTTTTCTCCAAGATCTTCGGTTTCCTCCCACACTCCAAAGATATACAGGTTTGTAGGTTAATTGGCTTGATATAAATGTAAATTGTCCCTAGTGTGGGTAGGGCAGCATAAATCTGCGGGGATCACTGGTCAACGCGGGCTCGGTGGGCCGAAGGGTCTGTTTCCACGCTGTATTTCTAAACTAAACTAAACTTCAGTTAAAGGCGTTAATGGTGGAACCGATAAATATGCAAAGAACCAAGAGGACAGAGTTAGAGTTACAAGGGTTGTAGGACTAGAGGAGATTACAGTGATAGTGAGGGGGGCAACCAAGTAAGCATTTGGAACCAAAGATGGGAATTCCAAATTCAACTTCTGACCATTAACTTCTCTACATCGGCGAGACCAAGCGCAGGCTCGCCGATCGCTTTGTCCTACACCTTCGCTCAGTTCGCACTAACCAACCTGATCTCTCGGTGGCTCAGCACTTCATCGCCCCCTCCCATTCCGAACCTTTCTGTCCTGGGCCTCCTCCATGGCCAGAGTGAGGCCCAGCACAACACCTCTTATTTTGCTTGGGTAGTTTAAACCCCAGCATTTGAACATTGACTTCTCCAATTTCAGATAGTCCTTGCTTTCTCCCTCTTTCCCCTCGCCCTTCTCAGCACTCCCACAAGCTTACTGTCTCCGCCTCTTCCTTTCTTTATCCCGCCCCCCCCCCCCCCCCCGGCATCAGTCTGAAGAAGAGTCTCGCCTATTCCTTCTCTCCATAGATGCTGCCTCACCTCTGAGTTTCTCCAACATTTTTGTCACCTTTGATTTTTCCAGCATCTGCAGTTCTTTCTTAAACATAACAGAAGCTCACATCACTAATCCCAGGGGGAATGGTACTTGGCAGCAGAGTTCTGGAATGCCTCAGCTTTAAAGGAGGAGTTTGCCATGAAGGAGGCTGGCCTGGAATGTATTGTAATCGTCAGGTCTAGGGATTGAAAACTGATGGGAGATGGTTTCAGTAGGAGTTGAGCTGAGAAAGAGGGGCAATTGAATAATTTCATGAAGGTGTAATTAGGCAGCACTGGTGTGAATATAGGTAAACAGCCTGAAGCTGTTTACATAACACCAAGCTCGTAAAAATGTCTGGTTACGTTTCTAGCAGTAACTTGAATTCATAGCTTTCCTTGCTGCATTGCAGATATATCATCACTATGAACTAGTTTACTGCTGCCAGTTATAGCTGTTGTGTGCTTTCCTGTTTCAAATATATTCTAATGCAATTATATGGCTGTCATATGTTAGATGGTTATTCTCCACCACATGATAACAGATGGCTTAGAAAATAATGTATGAATGATGTACATTTAATAAACTAGCATTGTATTATCCTTCAAGCAGAAGTTATAATTAGTAGCCTTTAGAACTATTCAAAAACGCATAATAGATATGCCTTGGGCAATGTCAATTCAGAATCAAAAAAGCATTATCCATTATGCACCAGATACATCATCAACATATGTCATATTTGTTACAATTTACAATACTTTCAAAGTGTAATACCACATTGGAGTTTGGCCCAAATGAACACCATCTCCTGGTGGATAATTGACACATTTGTTTTTGTTATTTCTATAATGTGATAAAACTGAACCACAGCAAATTGCAGACATAAAATTTGAAAGATCTGAGGTAGTAATTATCGCATCATTTCTGAAATACCATAAATGTAAAGTTGTAGATCAGTACAAGATGTCTGAGGCTTCCATTCAAGCAGTAGTCCATTTCATTCGCCAGTTTATATAAAGGAAAAAAGTATTCATGTTCTCATTTACTTAAAGATTTGGAATGAAAGACAAATTTTACTTTGGAGTCACGTGAGTGATTCCGTGAAGAAGCCCCGCCAGTCCGCATGCGCGTCATTACATCACTCGCATGGCGAAGCACTGGACTGGCAGGCGCGTCGCTCCTGCCAGCGGTAAGTTTAAATCTGCAGGTAAGTTTTGTATTTTTTACCAGGTTGTATTTTTCTTGCAGGAATCTCTTTTTATAAGAGGTTTCCTGCTGGATATGTCGGGGCGAAGTCCGGATGGGCCGCGGGAAACCGGTTATGGGCCGTGAGGAATTGATACTCCGGTCAGCACCGCAGAAGCACGGGTTCGTTACCGCAATGACCGCTGTGGTTCCCGTGGAGAGGGTGAATCCAGCAGCAGTATCGCCACCAGAGTCGCTGACAGTGTGTCAGCAGCTTCCAGACCGCTGTGGTTTCCGTGGAGGAGATAAATCCAGGAGCGGTGTTGCCACCAGAGTCGCTGACAGTGCGGTCAGCGGGTCCCAGACCAATGGTGTGCCCATTTAAAAAGGTAAATCCAACAACAAGTTGGTCAGGCCTATGGACTCGGGGAGTCAGGCCAGGAGGGTTCCCCTACTTCAATGGGTAGCGCCTTCGGACCTTTGGCCCACATGGAGCACATGAAGGAGAGGTGGCTCCACAATGATACGCTCCAAACGAGGGAGCTATCAGCCCGGGTCTCCTCGGGAGTCCGTGGCAGCTGCACCTGTTTCAGGGCTGCCCAGAAAAGATGCTCCAGCAAGAGGAGCTTTATATCTGCAGGTCTGCTTGGGGGCCCATGGCAGCAGCACTTGTAGAAGGGCTGCATGATATCTCCCTCTTGGAGGAGGTCAGCACACGGAATCAGTTTTGTTCTGACTCCGAGATCGGAGGTATAGCTGATGAGCATAACATGAGGCAGGGGCCTGCGGCAGCACCTGCTCAGGGCTGCCTACGAATCTCCCTCTCTGTGGAGGGGAGTACGAGTGGTCAGTGGGTAACTGACTTCAAATTCTAACGTACTGGAGCTCTTGCATATGGATTCAAGAGAGTCCTCGCAAATGAAGGTGGCAGGATACCCGGAAGGGGCCAGAGATCCCCTCATGCTATAAGAGCCGGGAATGAACAGTGCTATCAGGGGTGACATTAAAGACCAGCCGCCAAATCTTCTCTTCAGGTAAGACCTATTCAACAGGTAAAACCTGGATGAGGAAGCAAAAGCTGTCGGAGCAATCAAGGTACCAACGACGAGCAAAGCTTCATCGTTGCGGCGACAACACACCCCACGCCTCCACTGGCAGTAAGCAGTTCACTGAAGTTGGTGGCAGCATGAAAGCTGGGCAGAGGTCTTCAAGCCGAGGCCCAAGTCAGACTCAGGAAAAATATGGGACCATCTACAAGTTGGTAATATTTACACTTGTTTTTTGTACAAATGATAATGATAACATGTGTTTTAGTTTATGTGTTGGATGAAAGTAGAATTCCCTTGGTAAGGATGGAAGGGGCCCTAGTGGCCTTACAACACACAAATGGTTGTGGCATCTAACCATGTAAAACTGCACAATACTAGGGTTCTAAGCACGGAATTGCGGCCAGAATTGTCTTTCGAGGCAGGCTCAGAGTTATGGCCAGAGTTGTCTTTCAAGGCACGCTCAGTATTATGGCCAGGATTGGTTTTCAAGACAGGCTCGGATATTGGGCCAGACTTGTTGCTGGAGCAGGTACGGAATTATCGTGGCCTGTTCATTGTGAAATATGCAGAATGTCGTTTAACTCGCATGTGCAGTATACATTTTTCCGAATAGGAAACTTTGCATCTGATTTCCATAGGATTTGCCCATTTACAGGGATCACTGGAGACATTTGAAATTTATCTGGATAGGGGCAATGATAAAAAACATTGCAAAATGCGTTAACTTTAGTTCCTAGGTTATTTTCATTTGTTATGTCTTGTATGGAGGATATTCTAACGCTGTATGTTGGTAAAATCAACAGTTTCATCCTCAAACTATATTTAAGAAAAATTAAGGTGATACCAACTAGACTTGTTGATCATTGAGATTTACCTTTAACTATTAATTAGCCTGTGACTCCGCCCTGGGGTAAGAGATTGGAATTAATAGGAGCCTGTAACAATCTTGTTGTGATAAGCAGCCTTCTATTCATCAAGTGTAATTAGCAATATAGTAGCTGTGCAAGTGGGGGAGCTTACATCGTGAAAAGTAGTAATCTCTCAAGTGCCATGTAGGTCTTTTTGACAGATCTTATGCTATTACGAGCTGAAGCTACCAAAGTGGAGGTTGGGACATTGACTTAATAGGAGCCTGTAACAATCTTGTTGTGATAAGCAGCCTTCTATTCATCAAGTGTAATTGGCAATATAGTAGCTGTGCAAGTGGGGGAGCTTACATCGTGAAAAGTAGTAATCTCTCAAGTGCCATGTAGGTCTTTTTGACAGATCTTATGCTATTACGAGCTGAAGCTACCAAAGTGGAGGTTGGGACATTGTGGGTTAAATTACTGTTTGTGCATTGTAGGGAAACATGTTTCTGGCTTGTGTGAATGTGGGAGTAAGGAGACAGTTAACCATGTTTTCCTAGACTGTAAAAAGTATAGGGTAGAAAGAAAGGCATTGTTTGCTAGACTGACAGGACTTGGAGTTGAGGCTTTTTCTGTTTTATCTTTGTTTGGACACAGTGAGAAACATCAGCTGATATCTAGGGCTGTTCTTCAATTCCTGCATGTTACAGGACTGTATGTAAGAATTTAGTTCAAACTTTGACCTGTGGAGGGCAGTAATACGCTTAGCAGCGTCTACACTGCCGGAATCCTAGAAGAAGAAGAAGAAGAAGAAGAAGAAGAAGAAGAAGAAAAGAAGAAGCTACCAAAGTCATAATGGTGGACAAACAGTATTCAGCATTGCCCCAGTAGTCTGGTTAGTAAAATTTCAGTTATATTATAAACTGATGGGGCTCCAAGGTGGAAAATTATGAATGCCATCTCTAGTTCGGAGGCAGAGGAGGTTTGCATGAGTTACCAATTATTCAGTTATTGGTATCAACTACCTATAGACACTAGGTGCATTCTATAGTTTCAAGGGTTTTTGTGTGAATATGCATAATCTGCATGCTCAACGTTGAGTTGATACACTATGGTGATGGCATATGTTAGTCACATGGGTGCAGTCAAGTCAGAATATCCTGTAATAATTTACCTAATCTCATTTTGTGTTGGATTATCATCACAATGGAACACCAAATATGTCTCCAGGCTCATTTACCGGTTGCCAAAACATGTGACATAACAGGGGCGAAAGATACATTCCCGCTACAAGGAGAAGGAAGTTATTTTTGTCTCCCTCCATTTTGCCTCATCAGTCAGGTCTTGCAATAAAGTCAGCAAAGTCCCGCTTTAGGTTGTCGTTCTGTCTGACTGGCCTATGCAGCCATGCTTCCTGCTTTTGTCGGGAATAATAATCCAACCTTTTACGGTTATTCTAAACGTAAAACGTGGCTGGTTAAGCCTGTGGCTCGGGAAACCAGCCTCTGCATGATAAAATCAATTTATTGCCTTATAGATTCTGAGAAGACTGCTCCTGCGGCTCGGCTTGTCAGATTGATCCATTTATGTGCTCACTGCAGAGTGCAGGGATAGCACCAAAAAAGAAAAGCATTACATTTCCTCTTCAGGAGATGGGAAGCGTTTTATTTGAATGCAAATGTTACATCTAATACGGTACAGGTAACTGATGTCTTGGAGTTTGTTTCAAATGGGTATTTGACAATAAATTAAGTTATAGGACCATTAACTGTCCCAACGTGTCTTTCCATCATATTTGCTGCAGCGAACGGGACCCACTCTGTTGGGTTTCACCCTCTGATACCGAGTTTATAAAGGATATCTTTCACACAAGTTCTCCCAGGACAAGCACAGGGCAGTATGGGATATTGACATGGTATTAACACTATTTCACCAGGGGGCTCAAGCTACATCCTTAGCTTTGGCTTGGCTCTCATAACGTAGTTATCCTCATGGCGCTGGTCAGCGCAATGGGTTCAGTCATTACATGTTGTGGCTGGACAAGATGGTTACATCTGCAAATAATATATTTTAATGTTTAGTTAAGCAGAGAAGACGTGAGGTCTCAAACTAGTTTCATGGCATACCCCATGGACCTTTTGGTTATGTATGGTCACACATATACAACAATAGGTCAAGGTCACCAAGAGCCTTAGAGGCTCTGAGCTAGCAATGTTTGTTCATTACAAAAACATTATAAGAAGGTATTAGTTCAGACCATCTCCAGGTGGTTAAAATGGGTGTTGGCTCATGCAGGAATAGATACTGATATGTTTTCAAATCTCACTCCACCAGGGCTGCTACAACATCAGCAGCAAAGGCTATGTACATTCTGCTGGACCACATCCTAGCAGCTGCAGGATGATCAAACGAATGAACTTTCTGAACATTTCATAATAACCAATTGCCAGACCTGGGATATTTGCCAACTCTATTTTAGGTTCAGTGGTTAAGTTTACTCCCGGATGAGAGGAGTTACTATTATTATTATTATTATTATTATTATTATTATTATTATTATTATTATTATTATTATTATTATTATTATTATTATTATTATTTATTCATTATGAATGTTTCCCTCATCTGTCAATTAAGGCAGTTGTGGCTGTGTGGACTCTATCTCACGGCATGAAATCACAGAGCTTTGAAATCTTCTCGGAATCACTCACGTGACTCCGAAGTAAAATAGTAAGATTAAACGAGAGCTTTAAATTCAGAGCTTTAAATTCTTCATGTAGTCAATCGTGTGACTCCGAAGTAAAATAGTAAGCTTAAAAGAGAATGTACCAGTTTGAAGTTTGATCTTTATTTTATGAGGAGTTACGATGAGCGATTACGTGCCCTCCGCTCCCAACCCTCGTATCATAAAGATCATCTGGTAGTTCTAGTCTTCTCTAAGTCTTACTGTGTTACTTCGACTACTGTTATCTGTGATTTCACACCACTGCTTTGAAGATTGACGTGCATGCGGACTGGCGAGGCTTCGTCACATAATTGCTCATCGTAATTCCTCATAAAATAAAGATAAAACTTCAAACTGGTAAGTTCTCGTTTAATCTTACTATTAAGCTCTACTCCATTTTGTTCTCCTTAAAGCTTTGAATGATTGTTTTTGTACAGATATTAATATACAATTGCTTCAGAAGAGCTATCTAAAGGAAATGAAACCTAATTTCTATTTTTTTTTTAATTACATGGCAGTTTAGCCACTAATTATTTTGGCATCTTATTTTGTTTCACCGGTTGACTAACATCCATCATTTAGTAAAACTGTCAGGAGCTCTTCAAAGATGTGTTTGTTTTTTTCTGGCATTGATTTATATTGCATTTGTTCTGTTAGATTGTCAGTTGATTATCCTGTCAAATCAACACTTTTGAGGCTTTATTGCCTCATTCTTGGAACTGAGTAGGGAATGTTATCTTTCTAAAATAATTCTTAGTCTATTGGTTTACCATGTTGCTTCTATTCATGAATTCATGCAGAACTAAAATTAGAACGAAAATACCATAAATTCTTATTTTGCTCTTCAATCTTTGCAAGTAAACTGAATTAAGTAAAGATAAACAAAAAGTAAAAAAATACTATAAGTACAGACAAGGAAATGCATATGCTGGTTTACATAAAGGGACACACATTCCTGGAGTAACTCAGAGGGTAATGCCCCTGTCCCACTTAGGAAACCTGAAAGGAAACCTCTGGGGACTTTGCGCCCCACCCAAGGTTTCCGTGCGGTTCCCGGGGGGTTTTGTCAGTCTCCCTAATGGTCGAAAGTGGTTCCCGTTTTAAAAATCGGTAATTTTTTCGTTGAAGCCAATTGTGATGCTAGTTGAAGGTGGTTGCCGGAGGACAAAAACCTCCGGGAACCACACGGAAACCTTGGGTGGGGCGCAAAGTCTCCAGAGGTTTATGTTCAGGTTTCCTAAGTGGGACAGGGGCATTAGGCAGCATCTCTGGAGAACATGGATAGATGAAGTTTTGGGTTGTGACCCTTCTCCATTTAATGAGGAGAGATGTACATAGGCACTATTCTTCTGTGCTCGTACTTCTCCGTGGATTGTCAGCTGTTGCGGTCCTGAGGTCCTGAGAGCAATGCCACCTGGAGCTATGCTCCTGGTAGGGCCACCCATGACGGTAAGGTCAAGGGGGGGAGGGGTCCCTGATAAAGAGCAGTCCAACCAAGACCTCAACGGTGGAACAGCCGGAGGATGATGGCTGACCTTAGTGGAGCGTCACAACGGCTGGGAAGGCGGTTGAAGGCTGCAGCAGAAAAGGGTCCCTGGTCGTCTTGGACTCCATGCCACTGGATCCTGACCCAGATCTGTCAAGGACCCTGTGGTGGCTGTCTGTGCACCAGTCTCCCCACGTTAACCAAAGTCATGCACAGGCATCCTCCATAGAGAGGAGCGCCGATGATGCTGAGTATGCAGCAGATGAATAATTGTGTTCAGGCCTGAGTTGGCTCCAATGTCCTGAACAGCCTGAGGTCTTGTTGTATGATCAGAAGATGAGAGGGTCTATGATGTGCCGTTCTCTATGCCATCATTTTATACAGCTGTAAGCCCAGATTTGGTATAACGCTCTTGCCTCCTAATTGATAGATTGTGGATTTAACTTCCTACTCAGGAGGCTTGAGTACCACATCTTGTCTGATGCTCTGCTATTGTACAGAAGGACGACCATCATTTAAATGGAATATCAAACTGTCCATCCTCTTCCCTGGCACTAGATTGAAGAACAAGAGAGTTCACCCCAGTGTCCTGATCCTTGAAAAACATGTACAAATAGCTTATTTGGCCATCATCATATTGCTGTTAGTGGGACCCTGCTATGTGCAAAGCTGGCAGTCACATTTCTTATGATACAGTGAAAATATTTCTGTGGATGAAAAACAATTTACACATCCCGGGAGCAAAAAGGTGCTAAGCAAATGAAAATGTTCCTTTCTTTAGTAACGCACATCACAGAGCGTTTAGTATTTAACTATTTATTTCTTTTGGTGCAACAATGTTCAAAAAAACCTTTTCTCAAAAAAGGCATTGTATTGTGGAGATTTCATTCATTACTTGCACATCTGCAGATTCAGTACCATCAGGGTACAGTTACACTTTCTAAAATCAGATAATTAAGGGCCTGTCCCACTTGGGCAACATTTGCGCGACACGCAGATGGCGGAGCAAAGATTTTGTACATCCCACAATCCTGGGGCGGCGTGCGCGACCGCGCGTCACTGCCTATGTCACCACACACCATGCGCACATCACGTGCGCGTCACGACACTCGCGTAAATGATGTTGCATTAATGACGTGCAAATGACGCCCAAGTGGGACAGGCCCTTTAGCCTTCATTATGTTCTCTTTCAATGTCAATCAAATATCTTGAGCACAGTGACCTTGTTTTTAACAATGGTAATCACTAAGAGCAGAAATAGCAATGATGCATGTCCCAAGCCATGGGAAGGTTACGTACTTTATTGAACGCTCATTGAAACATTGCTTTTGCAATTGTTATTAAGAATTATGTTTAAATATGTTCCTGCATTCTTTATCTATATGAGTTAAATATGAACATCTTTGGGTTAGTCTTCTTCTCCCCATAAAGAATTTCTTCTATGCCCTTTCCATCTTAATGTCATCCTTTCCATTTTTGGGTGACCGGGACTGCAAATAATTTCATTACGATTATTCCTCACAAAAAAAAATCCAATAAGCAATAGCAATTTGGTAATTTATTTCTCACTGATGGATTTCCAGTGGTATTGCTTATGAAAATTCAGGAGTCTGCAACAGCTGTGATGTTCAATTGTATTTTACATATTGCAAATAAATTTGTCCTCCTTGATGACATTGTAACTTTCTCGATCGTCTCATTTGCATTTTCATTTGCCAGTAATGTTCGTCACAAATATTGTAAACATGGCAGCATTCGAAAAATGCATGGAGATTAGAGTGGAGCCTTAAACAGAAACTACTGCCTATTGACTTAGGTAGAATCTGACAAGTGCGGAAAACAGTAAGGAAGCATTTTACATCTTAATGGTATCAGGATAGCAACCTCTCCCTCAATGTCAGCAGGATGAAGGAACGATTTATTGACTTCAGCGGTATGGTGGGGTATATGCCCCAATCAGCATTAATTGTGCCGAAGTGATGATGATTTAAAGCTTCTAGTTCCTTTGCATTAATTTTGAACACACACCAATGCCTCTACTTCTTTAGGAGAGGGTGGAAATTTGGCATATCTCAATTGACTCATAAATTGTTCTGCAGATGCACCATAGAAGGTGCACAGTCGGGTTGCATGGATCATACCATAGCTAAGTTTGGGAACAGCTCTGCCTAAGACAGCAAGAAATTGCAGCCGTGGATGTTGCCCAGTCCATCACACCAGACCAGACTCCGAACTCCATCTAAACCTCACTGTCCATTTAAATATAATTACCCTCAATTATTAAATAAACTAAAAAAAAATATTTTATATTGGAAAACACTACCTATATCAATGATCGGTAGAACAAATGCTATAAAAATGATTTTTTTACCACTATTGTTATATTTATTTCAAGCCATCTCTTTATATCTCCCTAAAATGTTTTTTAAAAAAATAGATACTTTGGTTAATAGTTTTATTTGGGACTATAAAAACGATTGAATACGTAAAAAACATCTATGTAAATCTAAAATAAATGGTGGACTAGCACTACCAATTTTTTTTATATTGTTTCTGGGCAGTTCAGATTAAGAATGTGATTTTTTGGTTGGTAAATTTAGATCATGAACCAAGCTGGCTAAAGATGGAAAAGGAAGACTGTTTGCCTTTTGATGTAGGTTCAATTCTTTTTGCACCAAGGGAAGTACAAAAAAAATGTATGGTGACAACCCTATAATTTATAGCAATAGACGGATTTGGAAACAAATAGTTACAACCCTACATATAGATAATTTTCCATTTTGTTTGCCAATTATGAATAACCCCTTGTTTAGGCCCTCTGTATTGGACAAGGGGTTTAAACACTGGAATGATTTAGGAATTAAAAGGATAGAACACCTTTACAAGAAAGGAAAATTTCTTTCATTTCAAGAGTTACAAGATATCTATGGATTGCAGTCAAATAACATATTTAGGTATTTACAAATTAGAAACTATATTAAGTCAAATACGCAAGACTATAAAAATAGAAAACCAGGATTATTAGATGAATTGTTTAATAAACACCCAAATACAGAAAAATTAATAGCGTATATATATATATATATATATATATATATAATACTATTTTGGATATGGAAATCCCAACTTCGGAAATATATCGACAAACATGGGAAAATTAAATAGGTTTATCTATAACGAAGGAAATTTGGGAAGAAAGTCTACAACGTATACATCGTTGCTCACTAAATGCTAGACATATATTGATACAATTTAAGATATTACACAGATTACATTATTCAAAAACAAAATTAAATAGAATTTATTCTAACATTTCTCCTTTTTGTGATAAATGTCAGAACTTGGAAGCTAATTTAACGCATAGTTTTGTAACATGTATAAAACTCAATTATTAGTGGACAGAAATCTTTAGACTTATCTCTGAAGTTCTTAAAATTAAACTGGACCCAGATCCAAAATTAATAATATTAGGAGTTCTGGATTCAAATTTAATATTTACAGTAATCCAAAGGTAATTTCTTGGATTACTGTTTGATAACAGGGAAAATTAGTACTGAAATTTTGGAAGAGAACATTATCCCCACAATTAAAATGTGGACAGTGGAAATGTTGGAGACGTTGCATTAGGAAAGAATCAGATTTGTCCTAATGGACAAATACGAACTCTTTGAACAGATATGGTCTCCATATACAGAATATTTGAAGGGGTAGCTGTTCTTGGCATCACAACCCAATGGGTACCCGGCAGGATTAGATGAAAATAACTCTCCGTTTTTCTTTTTGATTTGTATATATGTCTCTATTGTTATTGCTATTTGAAATTGTGTTATTCACTATTAAGATGTATACTATAATCTCTTTTTTTAAAATATATATATATAATACTTTGTTTTAATTAAATACATATAACAAGAATATATACATTTTTTTCTCTCTCCTCTTTCTCTTTCTATATAATCAAAATTATTGTTTAATCACTATTCTTATTGATTAAAAGCTATTCTTTTCTTTTTCTATTTTCTAAAAAAATAGAAGTTTATAAGAATTATTCCTAACATTCGTATACTTATTGAAATAAGTTGGTTGTGTATTTGAAAAGTTGTTATACCGTTGTTATGATGGATTACTTCTAATAAAAATATTATTACACTAAACCTCACAATGCCTCAGAAAAGCAGCCAAAATAATCATAGACTTGTCCCATCACAATCATTTCTTATTGATCCCACTCCTGTCAGGCAGAAGATTCAGAAGCTTGAAAGTCTGCACCACCATACTCACTGTTATTCATTTTGAACGGATCTAGCATTAGTTAGGGTCCTGTCTGGTCCACCTCTACTCTAGAGCAGACATTGGATTTTATGTATGCAACTGGTGTGCTACAACGCTTATATATTGTGCTCTGTATCTTTCCCTTCACTCTACCTATTGTACTTGAGTTTGACCTGATTGCATTTTGGTATCGTAGTATCTGATTGGATAGCATGTACCCTTTGGAGAAGACTTGAATGTAGTGTTACCAATTTGATTTATTTCCTGAACTTACCTGAGAGAACCAAACTTTCATTGCCGTGTGTGGTAGTGGAGGTAGATACGAAAGTGGCAGTAAGAGGCTTTCATATTGGCTCTTGGATATACAGGAAATGGAGAGATATGGATCATCTGCAGGCAGAGATTAGTTTAACTTGGCATCATGTTCGGCCCAGACACTGTGAGCCAAAGGGCCTGTTCCTCTGTTGTAGTATTCTATGTATTATATTCGCAGTTGAATGCAGCTTGACAAATGCTGGTATCACCAGCATTAATATTTCAGAATTGCTGCAGATTGTTGATCAGAATCTCTGTATTTCAGGTGGTGGAATCCATGTTTGCAGTGTGGGTGGGGGCGGCGGTGATTTCCTGTGGAGTATTGACTCAGTGGTGTGCCTTGGATGTAGGGAAATGCTGCATAGAGTCCTAGAGCTATTCTGCATCAAATCTGGGCCTTTGGCCCAACCTTCCCAAGTTGTTTGGCAACTAGTTCCTTTGCCTGCATTTGGCCCATAGCCTACTAAACTCTTTTTATTCATATATATGTTTAAATATCTTTTGACAATCATAATTGTATTGCTTCTATTGATACAGATTTCCCTGAGTGTACATTTTGCCCCAAAAGGTCCCTCTTAAATCTTTTCTCTCTCACCTTAAGCCATTGCCCTCTAGCTTTGGAATCCTCTACCCTGGGGGGAAAAAACTGGAGATTCAATTTATCCATGCCCCTTATGATCGTAGACAGACACAAAAAAGCTTGAGTAACTCAGTGGATCAAGCAGCATCTCTGGAGAAAAGAAATGGGTGACGTTTTGGGTCGAGATCTTTTTTCAGACTGGAGAAGAGTCTGAAGAAGGGTTTCGACTCCAGAGATGATGCCTGACCCAATGAGTTACTGCAGCATTTTATGTCTGTCTTCAGTATAAACCAGCATCTGCAGTTCCTCCCTACACCTTTTACGATCTTGAACAGCTCACAAGATAACAACATAGTTTCCTATCCGCTAAAGAATATAGTCCCTGCTTATCTAACCTTTCCATAAAGCTCCATAAAATCTGCGTGTTTAGGCAGCAAGAATTCCATTGTCCTATCTGGGACACATGACAACAAACTCTCTTGAATCTTGAATCTGTCCTTGAACTGAGACTGTGTTTAGAGTGCCAAGTGCATTCAAAACACAGAGAGCATTGGATGGGCAGATGAACGTAGAATTGATCACAGGGTCAACAATGCTTCTTTGGAGATGTGTTCTCTTATATCTTGCAACTATCTCTGCATTATTCCTCATCTATATTCTTTATGAACTCCATATTCTGGATGGGATTGGTGCCTATTATGCCCCTCCTGATCTGCTTCACCTCTTCACCCTTTTACATGATAAAAGCCTATCAGTAATGCTTGATGCGACCATCTTTAATATGTTGTGGCTAGGCAACATTAATGTATCAAGCATCTCCTGTTGCTGGATGCAGTGAACAGCAGGTCGATGGAGAGACATTCTTCCCTCTAATAATGTTAAAGTAACAATCCGTAGCTGATTCATTTCTCTTCCTCTCCCTTTTAAAATAGTGACGTTACATTTCCCAATCTCCAATCTCAGGATCAATTCTGTAATTCCCTGGAAATGCGAATCAATACATCTATTATTTCAATGGAAACATCTTAACTCTTATGGATTACAAATTTCAGGCCCAGGTGATTTGGCAGCTGTCAATGCCAATAATTTTTCCAATAATATCTTCTCACTTAATACTAGTTTATTTTATTTCCTTGCCACAATGAGATTCTTGGTTCCATAACATTTCTGGAATGTTACATGTGTTTTTTTTTCTGTGAAAGAACCAAGATTTTCATTTAATCACTCTGCCATTTCTCTCTTCCTCGTTACAAATTATTCTGTTTCCAACAATCACGCACTTATACCTGTCTTCCCCTGTCTTTTTCTTTTTTGCATATTTGCAGAAGATTTTACGCTTTTCCATTTTGCTGTTCCCTGAAAATGTATTTCCATTTTCAGTTTTAGCTTTCATAATTCCTTTGTCTATTCTTTGCTCTCAAACCTCAGAATTGTCACATACAGTGGCTTGCAAAAGTTTCCTTCCACTTCACATAATTGTGAAGTGGAAGGAAAATGATACATGGTTTTCACATTTTTTTACAAATAAAAAACTGAAAAGTGTGGCGTGCAAAAGTATTCAGCCCCCTTTACTCTGATACCCCTAAATAAAATCCAGTGCAACCAATTGCCTTCAGAAGTCACCTCATTAGTAAATAGAGTCTACTTGTGTGTAATCTAATCTCAGTATAAATACAGCTGTTCTGTGAAGGCCTCTGAGGTTTGTTAGATAACCTTAGTGAACAAACAGCATCATGAAGCCCAAGGAACACACCAGACAGGTCAGGGATAAAGTTGTGGAGATGTTTAAAGCAGGGTTAGGTTATAAAAAATATCCCAAGCTTTGAACATCTCATGGAGCAGTGTTCAATCCATCATCCAAAAATGGAAAGAGTATGGCACAACTGCAAACCTACCAAGACATAGCCGTCCACCTAAACTGACAGGCCGGACAAGGAGAGCATTGATCAGAGAAGCAGCCAAGAGACCCATGGTAACTCTGGAGGAGCTGCAGAGATCCATAGCTCAGGTGGGAGAATCTGTCCACAGGACAACTATTAGTCGTGCACTCCACAAATCGGGCCTTTATGGAAGAGTGGCAAGAAGAAAGCCATTGTTGAAACAAAGCCATAAGAAGTCCCATTTGCAGCTTGCCACAAGCCATGTAGGGCACAGAGCAAACATGTGGAGGAAGGTGCTCTGGTCTGATGAGACCAAAATTGAAGTTTTTGGCCTAAATGCAAAATGCTATGTGTGGCGGAAAACTAACACTGCACATCACACTGAATACACCATCCCCACTGTGAAACATGGTGGTGGCAGCATCATGCTGTGGGGATGCTTTTCTTCAGCAGGGACAGGGAAGCTGGTCACAGTTGATGGGAAGATGGATGGAGCCAAAGACAGGGAAATCTTGGAAGAAAACTTGTTAGAGTTTGCAAATGACTTGAGACTGGGGCGGAGGTTCACCTTCCAGCAGGACAACGACCCTAAACATACAGCCAGAGCTACAATGTAATGGTTTAGATCAAAGCATATTCATGTGTTAGAATGGCCCAGTCAAAGTCCAGACCTAAATCCAATTGAGAATCTCTGGCAAGACTTGAAAATTGCTGTTCACAGACGCTCTCCATCCAACCTGACTGAGCTTGAGCTATTTTGCAAAGATGAATGGGCAAAAATTATAGTCTCTAGATGTGCAAAGCTGGTAGAGACATACCCCAAAAGTCTTGCAGCTGTAATTGCAGCGCAAGGTGGTTCTACAAAGTATTGACTCGGGGGGCTGAATACTTTTGCCCGCCACACTTTTCAGTTTTTTATTTGTAATAAAATTTGGAAACCTTGATTCATTTTCCTTCCACTTCACAATTATGCACCACTTTGTGTTGGTCTATCACATACAATCCCAATAAAATACACTTACATTTGTGGTTGTAACGTGACAAAATGTGGAAAAGTTCAAGGGGCATGAAAACCTTTGCAAGCCGCTGTATTCTGAAGATCGAATATTTAACATGTTTTGATAACGATGGTTGGATCACTTTAACTTTTTGTATTTTTCATTATGTGCGAACAGGTAATAGTTGTAATTCCTGCATATGTCTTTTTTTTTACTTTGTCTACCAACTATCATGTTTTTAATGAAGCTATCTAATCTATCATTGCATACTCACTTCTAAACCTTCATATGTACAAGAAGGAACTGCAGATGCTGGTTTAGACCGAAGATAGACACAAATTGCTGGAGTAACTCAGCGGGACAGGCAGTATCTCGGGATAGACGCTTTTGTCTGAAGAAGGGTCTCGACCCGAAATGTCACCCATTCTTTCTATCCTGAGATGCTGCCTGTCCCGCTGAGTTACTTCAGCATTTTGTGTCTAACTTCAGTCTAAACCTTAATAGTTTCCTTTGCTTATATTTAGACCCTATTTTCAGATTAAACTATTTTACTTTCCATTTTAATAAAGAATTATATCCTGCAATAGTTATTCTTCTCGAATGGACTGCACATGAAATAATTAGTAACAAATACTTTCTTATTGCACAGACCAAATGTAAGCAGTTTCCTAGTTGGTTTCTCATCACAACTACACTGCAAGAATGCTCCCTTCAAGAAATAATTGCAGATTTGTTTATAATTTCAGAAATGCTGGAGTAACTCAACAGGTCAGTCAGCATCCTTGGAGAACATGGATAGATGACATTTTGGGTCAGGACCCTTCTTCAGACTAATACAATATAGAACATAGTACAGCCCAGGAACATTCCTTTCACCCCATAACGTCTGTGCTGAACATGATGCTATTTAAGCAGCCTCTGCCTATAGATGTTCCATGTACCTCCATTTCCTGCATATTCCCGTGTCTATCTAAAAGCCTCTTAAATGCCATTTTCTGCCTCCACCACCAACCGAGGCAGCAAATTCCAGGCACCCATTCCCCTCAGTGCAAAAAACTGTCTCACACATTTCCTTTAAACATTCTTTCTAAACATTCAGTCTATTCTTTGACATTTCCATCAAATATATGGATGAACGTCACCCATGTTTACCGTTTCAGGTTGTGCTTTCTTGCAGGAAGCTCTTTTACAGAGTTCCTGCTGGATGTCGGTCCGGGGTCTGATCCTGTCTCCGCGGGGAAACCCGGCTCGGGGAACCCCCAGCTACGGAGGTCGCGGGGAATCCCGGCTCGGGGAAACCCGGCTACGGAGGCCGTGGGGAATCCCGGCTCCGTGGGGAGACCTGGCTCGGCGGGGACACCCGGCTCGGAGAAACCTGGCTACGAAAGCCGCGGGGAATCCCGGCTCCATGGGGAGACTTCGGACGAACACGGCCAGGAAGGTTCACCTCCTGCAGTATGGAGCATCTTCGAACGTCTTTCCCGGATAGAGCATCTCATGTGTCTGTCTAAGATCATAAGGGGCATGGATAAATTGAATCTTCAGTTTTTTTCCCCCAGGGTAGAGGATTCCAAAGCTAGAGGGCAATGGCTTAAGGTGAGAGAGAAAAGAGAGGCATCTTTTGGGGCAAAATGTACACTCAGGGAAATCTGTATCAATGATATACTCCAAGGAGGGGAGACATATCAGCGCAGGCCTCGGGGGCCCATGGCACGCCTGGTGCAGGGCTGCATTATATCTCCCTCTCTGAGGAGGGGAGCGTAGGCAGTCAGTGGAATCATATCAGCGCGGGTCTTGGGGCCCGCAGCAGCGCCTGGTGCAGGGCTGCATTATATCTCCCTCTCTGAGGAGGGGAGCGTAGGCAGTCAGTTTTGGTCTGACTCGCAATTCGGTGGTATGTCGGGGGAACACTCCACGACACGCCAGCTGTGTGAAGAAAAAAGGAGGGTTCCCCTCCATGGGTACGTCCTCGGACGTTTTCCCAGGTGGAGCATGGATGCGTCCGCAGGGCGTTCATCCCTCTGAGGAGATGCTCCATCCTGATATGGTCTGTGGATGGGACCATATCAGCGCAGGTCTTGTTGGGGACATGCAGCAGCGCCTGTTGCAGTGCTGCATACAAATCTCCCTCTCTGTGGAGGGGAGTGCGAGGAGTAGTGTGTGACTGACTCCCAACTCCGGAAGTATGTCCGTGAAACATACGGGAGTGCATTACAGGAACAAAGTGCCGGCAGTGAACAGCGCTATTTGGGGAGACTATGGATCGCGAGGCCAGCAATGTCCAGCCGCCGAATCTTCTCCTTGGAGAAGGCCTAGCCAAACAGGCAAAAAACCTGGATGAGGAAGTAAAGCTGTCGGACCAGTCAAGGTACTTACGAAGAACAAAAGCTTGAAAGCTGATTCTCTGGGCGGAGGTCTTTCAGGCCAATGCCCAAGCTGGCCCTGAGGGAATGTACAATCCATGCACCCCAGCAGTCCTATCCTCCAAATTCAAGGATGCAATCAGAACCTGAGGACGGAAACAGAACCTGCATCAGGGTCCTTTGTGCGCACCATAAGACCACTGATAACCATGGAGGTAGGTGGGTCTGGTTCTTTCCGAAGCACAGGGGGTGTGGACTAGTTGCGTGCGGTAATAGATTACACTGTTTTTGCATGAATATCGACGAATAACATCAGATCAGTTTATGCTGCACAGTACACAAGGATTTCAAATTGAATTTCCTTTAACTTATTGCTACCCATACAACATACACCAAATTGGGCATCTATTCATTCCAAACAAAAAGGTTTGGGTGTAAAAGCAGATATCCAAACAAGCAAAAGATGGATGATGTTGGATCACCCTTGATTAACTCACATTCACATGTGCAGTATAGACTTATAATGGGACATTTCGTTACTGTCTAACAACGGATTTCCATAGGATACTTTATGGCATGCATCGACCTCAAAGATGCATACTATTCAGTTCCCATTCACAGGGTTCACTGGAGATGTTTGAAATTTAGGTGGATGGGCAACGATAGCAGTTAAAGCACTGCGAAATGAGCTAACCAGCTCCCAGGTTTACCAAATTACCAAGCCAGTGCTTGGGCTGCTCAAAGCTCAAAAGTACATATTTATGGCCTATCTGGATGATATTCTAAATGCTGAATCTTGCTAAATTAGTTGTTTCAGCTGTAAAACTAATATTTGAGAAATTGGGGTGTCTCATCCATCCAGTTAAAATTAAGTTGATAGCAACTAGAGTTATAGATTGCGATTTACCTTCAACTCTATTAATTATCTGTGACTCCGCCCTGGGGCAAGAGATTAGAATGAATGGAAGCTTGTAACTATCTTGTTGTTTATTCATCAAGTGGCCAGTGTAATTGGCAATTTAGTGGCTGTTGTTCAGCTGCGTAATTGGGGCCTTTGCATTATCAGAACTTACATCGTGCAAAGGAGCAAGCTCTCAAGTGTCATGTAGGTCATTGTTAACAGATCTATGCTATTAACAGCTGACGCTATGTCAAATGATGGACAAACAGTATCCAGCATTGCTCCAGTACTTTTGGTCATTTAACCTTCAGTTATGTTACAAACGGATGCTAGTGCTCAAAGATGGGAAATTACTATCCCATCTCTAGTCACAGAGGCGGATGGGATGTGCATGTTACCAATCCCTCATTTATGTGGTATCAACTTCCTAAAATCACTAGGTGCATTATATGGGTTAAAGGCTTATTGTGCGAATATGCATATCTGCATGCTCACCTACAGGTTAACACACTACGGTGGTGGCATATATTAATCACATGGGTTTAATCAAGTTAATATCCTGTGAAGGTTTACCTAACCTCATTTGGTGCTGGTGTATCATCACGTAAATCAATGACAACACAGAATGGATGTTGGATCACAAAGTATTTAATGACATTGTGGATTGATGGAACACCAAATATCGATTTGTTTGAATCTAGTCTCAATCACCAGTTGCAAAGCTATCTGGCATGGTGGCCATTCTCAGGGGCAGTGGCGATGGATCCATTCACGCTACACTGGGGAGGAATGTTCATTATGTCTTTCCTCCATTTTGCCTCATCAGTCGGTGCTTGCTTAAAAACCAGCAAAACTCCGCCTCAGGCTTTGATGGTGCCTGACTGGCCTACACAGCCATGGGTCCATTCATACTGCGAATGATAACAGAGCCTTTTATGGCTGTTCCCAAACACAGAAATCTTCTGGTTTACCCTGTGACTGGGGAGAACCATCCTCTGCATGAGTGAATCAAATTGTTGGGTTGCAGACTATGAGAAGACTTTTCCTGGGGTACGGACTGTCAGGTTGTATGGTGGATGTAATCACTGCAGCCTGAAGAGATAGTACCAAGAAACAGTACATCTCCTATATCAAGGAATGTAAGTGTCCTGTTACAGTCCAATATATTGTATGACACAGTACCTATAACAGATGTCTTGGTATTCCTCTCAAAGCTATATTTTACGAGAGATGAAGTCATAGTGCTATAAATTGTGCCAAAAGTGCCTTGTCGTCATACTTCCTGCTGGGGTCGGGACACCACATTGTCGGGTCTCGACCTCTGATATCCAGATTTATGAAGGGTATATTCAACTCAAATTCCCCCAGGCCCAGGTACTCGGAGATATGGGATGTTATGGCCTGCTGACACTGCGTCGCCGGTGGGCTCCAGCTACATTCCTGTCCTCGGTCTAAATCCCTTCCAAAGTGGTTATCCTCATGGCACTGGGTTCAGTGACACGGGTCCAGTCGTTGTCTAAGCTGCGACGGGACAGGATGGTTACAGCTGCAAATAGTATGATACTTATGTTCATGACTTAGTCTTGCACAGTAGACTGGGGGCGTCCGGTCTCAAACTAGTTTCATGGCATATCTCATGGACCTTTAGTTGTGTGTGTGGTCACACATCTACAACAGTCATTATGTCACTTAAAGCCTTGGAAGCTCTGAACTAGCAATGTTTGTTAGTTACAAAAACCTCATACGTAGGTATCAGTATAAACCATCCCCAGGTGATTTAATGGGTTTTGGCTTGTGCAGGAGTGAACACTGATGTTTTCAAATCTCACTCCACCAGGGCTGCAACAACATCAGCAGCGAGGGTTATGAATGTTTCGCTGGACCTCATCCTAGCGGCTGCAGGATGGTGAAACGAGCGAATTTCCAAATGTGTTATAACAACCCATTGCCAGACCGGTGGTATTTGCCAACACTATTTTTAGGTTACACAAAAGGCCGGAGAAACTCAGCGGGTGCAGCAGCATCTAAGGAGCGAAGGAGATAGGCGACGTTTCGGGTCGAGACCCTTCTTCAGACTGGTCAGGGATCAGGGAAACGAGAGATATAGACGGTGATGTGGAGAGATAAGGAACAATGAGTGAAAGATATGCAAAGAAGTATCGGTGATAAAGGGAACAAGCCATTGTAAGCTGTTTGTGGTGTGAAAATGAGAAGCTGTGCGACTGGGGTGGGGGAGGGAGATGGAGATGGAGGGAATGCCAACACTATTTTTAGGTTCTATTTTTTAATTCCTCCTGGTTGAGTGGGATTACTATAATTATCATTTTTTCAGTAAAAAGCATCAGCATTTTTAAATCTATATCATGCTTTATTAAATTTCACTCATCCCTGCAGTGTGTGATGCATGGACTCGTTTCCATGGCATGAAATCTTCACGTAGTCACTCACGTGACTCAGAAGTAAAATAGTAAGGTTAAACGAGAACTTATCAGTTTGAAGTTTGATCTTTAATTTATGAGGAGTTACGATGAGGGATTATTTGCCCTCCGCTCCCAACCCTCTCTCATAAGGGTCAGCTGGTAGTTCTAGTTTCTCGACTCTTACGATATTCAGTTCAACAACTGTTATCTGTGATTTCACATCGCTGCTTTGAAGATTGACGCGCATGCGGGCTGGGGGGTTCGTCACGTAATCCCTCATCGTAACTCCTCATAAAATAAAGATCAAACTTCAAACTGGTAAGTTCTCGTTTAATCTTAGTATTAAGAATCACACCCCACCTTCTTTCCCCTTTTGTCTGTCCTTAAATATTGAATATCCTTGGAAATTTACTTCCTGGCATTAGTCACCCTGCAGCCATGTCGCTATAATGACAATCATATTGGATCTGGCTGCACTTAATCCATCCACTTTGTTACATGTTGGGATTTATCTTTTCAACCTTATTAAATATCTTAACATTTTTATTTTGTATTATAGACTTACCTTTGCTCCAATTCAGTCCCTCCTCCCACCTGTACTTCTGGCCAGCCTCCCTCATTCCCCTGAAGTTCTTGTCATGAAATCACTTCAGTATTAAATTAAATCCATTGAAACAAATCCTCACAGTAATAGTTAGTCATCCTCTAAGCTAAAAGGTTTGGGATATTGGGACATTATGAAAGATTACCAAACCTATTTGTTGCTCACTAGTAATGAACTGTGCACGGCTGCTGGAGGAGACCATTAAGGAAGGGGAAGAAACTGCCAAAATGATATATTATCTCCCTGAAGTCACACTATTTATCATAGTTGTTGATAACTCAAAATGTCAGCATCAGTAATTGAAGGAGCCCTTGACTGCCGCTTCACTCAGTGAAGCGCAGAGTCACTATATAATGCTTAATTAGGTGTATTAGATTAACTTGCATTCTTCTACAAATGTTTTTTTGTGTTCTGTGCTTGGCTGGTAGTCATCTCTTGGTGCCTTGACATTCCCCGCTCCTTTGCACCTGGACTGTACAATGCACTCAAATTCTGAATTCATGAATAATTTATTTTGTTTCTCCCACATTTGGAGCCATGAAATATTATTCAACTTTAGCATGTTATTTAATTACTAAATAACTCAGTAACTGAACACGTTATGGTGACTTCTGAGGCAGATGGTGTACAATCTCTTCCACACAATTTATTGTTATCTTATGAAATGAGGAATTGGAACTTAAAACAAAATGACAAGCATTATTTTCAGAATGCTTTTTAAAAATATCTACGCCATAACAAATCAATCAGAATTTTTGGTGAATTATGACATTCCAGAATCCAATCAACAGCAATTGCCAATTGGTTTCTCACATATAATAGTGAAGATTTATCTTTAAAAATTAACTTGTCGCTGAGACAATGTGAAATGCTCACATAAAAATCTCCAAAGCATTTATTAGACAGATCACAGCAGCTGATTTTGGGTTTGTTTACATGTGTGACCAACATCAGGTGGCCTTTGGATGGGAGATTTGCTCTTCAACCCAAAGATGCCGACAAGAAACATGATTGATTTTGTGATGGAGCTCCAAATATTCAGCTTGGAAGGGTAGCTACTGAAAGTCGGTTCCAACTCTAAAAGGTAAAACTGCCTTTTTGGAGGCAGCATGCGGAAACAGCAATGCTGGAGCAACAGGAACCAAAACTAACAGCTCAGAAACTATTCGCCACTTCATCTCCATTTGTGCGAGGTACCAAGGAGATAGAGACAGGAAGGGAGCTCTGCTTCATGATGACATTAAATGGTGACAAATGGTGGCTGATGCAGCTATTAAATCAGCACGCATAATGAAAGTTAGCTACTGTAAGTAGACCAGTCCCAGTAGAATAGTAAGATTAAATGAGAGCTTACCAGTTTGAAGTTTGATCTTTATTTTATGAGGAGTTACGGTGAGCGATTACGTGAAGAAACCCCGCCAGTGCGCATGCGCGTCAATCTTCAAAGCAGCGGCGTGAAATCACAGTAACTACAGTCAAAGTGATCCTCATAAGACTCGGAAGACTAGAACTACTAGATGATCTTTGCGATTATGAGGGCCGGGAGCAGAGGGCACCTAATCGCTCACCGTAACTCCTCATAAAATAAAGATCAAACTTCAAACTGGTAAGTTCTCATTTAATCTTACTATTTTACTTTGGTGTCATGTGAGTGATTCCGTGAAGATTTCAAAGCTCTGTGATTTCATAGTTAACTTTTATTAAAGGCATGTACATATCTTAGTCCAAACCATTACAAACTTTGTTAAACGGTTACATATTAAATATTCAGGATTCCTAGGACTCCACTATCAATGTAGCAGGAGTCTATATTTATCGGTTACATATTAACATTGACTCTAATTATTATTATTTTTTTTTTTTAGTAGAGAGAAAAAATAAACAGAAAGAAAAAAAGGCACTTGAAAACATAATAAACTATCCATAATACAACTTAGGAGATAGGTCCGTAGGTAAGAAAACAAAACTATTCGTCTAGTCCTGGGTTCAAGCTTCCATCAAGCCTCAGCGCTGGCCCATTCTACCCCTTCAAATGATCTATGAACGGCGACCATATTCTAATAAATAATTCAGGTTTGTCAATTAAGACAAAACTAATTTTTTCCAGATTTAAGGTCTCCGACATCTCCATAATCCACATTTTAATTGTAGGGGATGCAGGGTTTTTCCAAAATTTTAGTTTTTTCCCAGTTATTATACTATAATCCAGGAAGTTTCTTTGGTTTATTGTCAGTTTTAGGTATTGTTCAGATATGCCCAATATTATTAATTTAGGATCGGGATCCAGTTGAATATTAACCACTACGGAAATAATTTCAAAAATATCCACCCAGAATGTTTTAATTTTTATGCAATTTACAAAGGTATGGGTTAAATTAGCCTCAGAGTATTGATATTTATCGCAGATAGGAGAGATATTAGGAAAAATTCTATTTAATTTTGTTTTAGAATAATGCAATCTGCGTAATATTTTAAATTGTATTAAAGAATGTCTGGCGTTTAACGAACATTGATATATATTGTAGACTTTCATCCCAAATATCTTTCGTTAATTCATTTTCCCATGCTTGTCTATGTGATTCCGTCACCAGAATATTATAAATATATGATATTAATTTGATTGTATTGGGATGTTTATTCAAACATTCATCTAGAATCTCTGGCTCTCTAATTCTGTATTCTTGTGTATGTGATTTAATATAATCTTTCAATTGTAAATATCTAAAAAAAATATTTGAATGTAATCCATAATTCTGTTGTACCTCCAGAAACGAGAGGAACACACCTTTTCTATAAAGATGTCCCATCTTTTTAATTCCATAGTTTTTCCATTGTGTAAAGCCTTTATCCAATACCAAAGGCTTAAATGAAGGGTTATTTGCAATAGGGAACGAAAGTGATAAATTATCCAATTTTAATGTATTTTTTATTTGTTTCCAAATTCGAATACTGCTATGTATTATTGGATTTTCACTATAGATCTTTTTATTCAATTTTGTAGGGGATAAGAAAATCGGACCAATTTCAAATGGCAGACAATCCTCCTTTTCCATCTTTAACCAGTCTGGTTGTTGATCCATATCTTCCAACCAGAAATTTAAGTTTTTGACATTGACTGCCCAGAAATAAAATAAGAAATTTGGTAAGACTAATCCTCCATTCGTCTTAGATTTACATAAGTGTTTTTTACTTATTCTGTGATTCTTATAATTCCAAATAAAACTTGTTACAATAGAGTCAATTTTTTAAAAGACATTTTTTTAGGGAGGTATATTGGAATTGATTGGAAGAGATATAGAAGTTGAGGAAGGAAAATCATTTTAATTGCATTCATTTTACTGAGCATTGAAATAGGAAGCTTTTTCCAATATTGAATATTCTTTCCAATTTATTAAGTAAAGGCACAAAATTTGATTTGAATAAAGAAGTATATTTCTTGGTCACATAGATTCCTAAGTATTTAAATTTTTCATTCACTATTTTAAAAGGTGATTGTTGCAATATATATAAATTGGGTTCCATTATTGGCATAATCTCACTCTTCTTCCAGTTGATTCTATATCCCGAGAATAAACCAAATTGAGTTATAAGATTTAACAGGTTAGGGATACTAATTTCTGGATTTGTAATATATAGTAATACATCATCTGCATATAGAGAAATTTTATTAAATGTATTTTTAGTATTATACCCATATATTTCTGGATGAGCTCGAATTATTTCTGCTAGTGGTTCTATAACAAGGGTGAATAGTAACGGTAATAACGGGCATCCTTGTCTACAACCTTTAGATAAATCATTCTTTTTATAACATTTGATTTGTCATTATTCTGGCTGTTGGATTGGTATATAAAAGCTTAACCCATGTACAAAACTTCTCATCTAATTGAAATTTTTCCATCACCGAAAATAAATAGGGCCATTCAATTTGATCGAATGCTTTCTCAGCGTCTAGCGAGATGACTGCTAAGTCTTCATTAGCTATTCGATTTGAGTATATAATGTTGAATAATCATCTCAGATTATAATATGAATAACGTTTTGGAATAAAGCCAGATTGATCTAATTATTATAGTATTCATTTATAAATCACTAAGCTTAATCTGTGTGCTAAAAGTTTTGGTTAAAATTTTCTGATCGTTTAATAAAGCAATTGCTCTATATGGACCTGGATCTTCAAGGTCCTTATCCGTTTTTGGAATAAGTATTATAGTTGATTCATTTAAAGTTTCTGGGAGTTTCTGTTGCATGAATGCTCAAGTATATAATGTCTGTAGGCGTGGCGAGATCAAGTCATGAATTTTTAAATAAAATTCAGTATTTAAACCATCTGGTCCAGCGGCCTTTCCATTTTTTTAATTAATGAATTTTTTAAAAGAATTAATAGATTCCTCAATATCTTGTACTGATATTTTGGCCCCTAATAATTCCCTCTCTTTCAAATCTAAACCAGTAAGGTTACAATTCTGTAAGAATAATTCCCTTCCTACAGAACCCCCTGCCGTTTTGGTTGAATAAAGTGTTTGATAGTATTGAGAGAATCTGTCATTAATATCCTTGGGTAGTGTTAATATTTCTCCCGTATCTGATTTAATTTTATATATTGTTTTTTCCCCTTCCTGTTTCCGGAGTTGGCGTGCCAATAATTTTTGTGGTTTATCTCCAAATTCAAAGTGTACCTGTTTAGTCTTTTGATAAAATTTTATGAATTGGTCTGAGTATATTTGGTTTAACTTATATTTGAGTACAGCAATTTTATTATGTATTATTATAGAAGGCGCGATTGCATTTTCCATATCTAATTGCCTTATTTCCATTTCCAATACCAGTTGTTTGGCGCGGTTCTCTTTATCACGAAAGGCTTGTGCGGAGATTAACGCTCCTCGCATAAATGCTTTAAATGTTTCCTAAAGAAGGGAAGCAGAAATTTCAGGGCAGTCATTTGTCTCAAAAAACATATTTTTCTGTTTGATAAGATATTCATAGCATGCTTTATCATTTAAAATTTGAGGATTAAGTCTCCATTGTGTCTGCTTATCAGTCATAGCACTTAGTTTGATCATGAATGTTAAAGGAGCATGATCCAAAATTATAATATTATGATATTTCGAATTATAAGTAAATGGGATGAGTTTATAATCTACTAAAAACTAGATTAGTCTATCCTTGAATAAGTTTTTTGTACTGAAGAGTAAAATGAGTATTCCCTTCTGGATGGATTTTCAATTCTCCAAACATCCTTGATATTGGCGGTATTAATATATGAGTTTAATATTTCACTTGATTTGGATTTTGCTTTTCTTTGTCTTGTTTATCTATCGAGATAGGAATCTAATGTACAATTTAAAGCTCTGTGATTTCATGCCATAGATCCAGTGCCTTCGCTGCGGATGTTGACGCCGCCCTGGTGGAGTGAGATTTAAACACATCAGTGTCTACTCCAGCACAATCCAAAACCTGTTTCAGCCACCTAGAAATAGTTTGTACTGACACCTTTTTATGAGTTTTTTTGTGGCTGATGAGCATCGCTGTTTTAGAGTCTCTGAGACTCTTGGTGACCTTGATATATTGACTCGGGTGCATAACTATACATAGTCTCAGGTCAATGGGTTATGCTTTAAAGCTTATTTTGGTCCCAGCCATTCCTGGCCTGCTTTGTTTGATTAAATCATATACATAAAACGTAATATTATCTACAGAAGAATGCATGCTGTCCAGTCGTAGCTTCTGCAATGTCTGGACCCGTTGCACTGACACAAGCTGCATGAGCATGACCACTTTGAGGGTTAACTTCAGAAAAGACAGAGATGTAATTGGAGCCCATTGCCGAAGCAGTGTGAGAACTATGCTCACATCCCAGATTTCGGTATATCTAGGCCTGGGAGGGTTTTTGTTAAAAATACCTCTCACGAATCGGGACACTAATGGATGAGATCCGACAAAATGTTGTCCTGACCCTTGCCCTAAATAGGAGGACAAAGCACTCCGAGCACTGTTAATGGCACTATAGCTCAATTGCTTGTCAAAATACAATGTAGCAAGGAACTCCAATACATCTGGTATGCCTGCAGTATGATAAGATATAAATGACTGTTAACAAAACATCTCCCATTTCTTAATATGAGATACATATTGCTTTTTCGTACTATCTCGCCAGGCTGCAGTAATCACTCCACAGTCCTACTCGATAGTCCGAGCCCCTGGAACAGTCTGGTCAGAATCTGCAAATCAACAGATTCATATGATCATGTAAATGGTGATTCTCTCCTGTCACAGGGTGAACCACCAAGTTGCTGCATTTGGGGATAGTCATGAATGGCTGTGTCATCAGTCTCAGGACCAATGGGAACCATGGCTGTGTGGGCCAGTCAGGAACTACCAAAATGCCTGAAGCGGAGTCCTGCTCTATTTTGGTGAGACATTGACTGCAGAATGGGGGAAAATTGTAAAAGAATGTACGTCCCCAATGTAGCGAAATGCATCCACCGCTAATGCCCCTGTATCCGGTTCCCATGAGGCATATTTAGGTAACTGGTGATTTAACCTGGATGCAAACAGATCTATGTCTGGCAATCCATACCGGCTGACAATCATTTTGAAAACTTTTGGATTCAGCATTCATTCTGTGTTGTTATTAAATTTGCGTGACCTCATGTATGCTACTTATCTCTACCTGGTAGGTAGATAGTTGAGACCCAGATGTTTCTCGTAATGCACCAGTTCCAAATGACGTTAGCCAGATTATCACATGATACTGACCTAATTCCTCCCATGTAATTGATATATGCAACAGCTATGGTATTGTCAAACAGGAGCTGAACATGTAAATCATGCAATGTTGACCCATATGCTTTTAGGCCATAGAATGCACCCAGAAATTCTAACTAGTTTATCCCATGCCTCTGCAGATTAATGCCTCATGCACACTCCATCTGCTGCCACAACTAGACTCGGTATTAGTGGCTCCGCATCCCGAAGCACTCACATTAGTTTGTAAAATAACTGAAGGTTGTTGAGTCAGAATGTCTCTAGTACATCGTGAGACATTAATTATCCACCATTGCCACTCGGTGATAGCTTCGGCTGGCAACTGTATTGGTCTATCGAAATGACCCGCATGTTCTTTCAGTGCTTGTTCTTTAGCTCGTTGCACATTCTGATAGTGCAGAGGTCCGAACTGCACTCCAGGGAAAGCCGCCACTAATTTACCAATAACACTGGCTACTTGCCGGATGGAGGGTTGTTGTTCAACTACCAGATTGCTACAGGCCTCCATAATTTAGACAGTTTTGGCCGTAGGCAAAGTCACTGACATGTTAGTTGAATCAATGGCGAACCCTGAATAGTCAATCATTCTAGATGGTACTAATTTGGATTTAGTTGGATGGATGAGGAAACCTAACCTCTCAAACAGGTGTTTGGTCACTGAAACCGATTCCTCAGCTGCCTCCTGAGTTTTGCCTATGATCAGAACATCCTCCAAGTGTGACATCAAAATGTGATTCAGAGCGCGGAGTAGCCCTAATATTGGTTTCAACAATTTTGTAAATAACAAAATTTACTGAGGTTAACCCATTGGGCAAAGCTTTAAATTGCCACAGCTGTCCCATTAAACTAAATCTACGGTACTGGTGATAAATTGGTACTGAATAATATGCATCATTCAAATCTATGGTTGCCATATAACACCCTTTTGATACCAGTTGCTTAGCAGTACTGAGAGTTTCCATTTTAAAATGTTTATACTGGACATAAGAGTTAAGTCGGGTTAGGTCCAGAATGACTCAACGCCCACCATCCTTCTTTTGCCTGGGGAATATTTTGGACACAAGTTGTTGAGGCTGATATGCCATCCTTTCAATTACCCCTTTTTGGAATAAAATCCCAATTTCATCATTCACCTGTAGAGTTTCTGGTCTTGAAAAAACCAATACCCAAATAGGTGTATTTTGTGCGGGTGGATGTACTTCTGAAATAAACTCGATTCGAGACCGCCGGATACGGACCAGTATGAATAGATCTGATGTTATGCAGCACCATTCATCATAGAACAATTGCAACCTACCCCCGACCGGTGGCTGATACCCAGAGGATATATCCTGGACTAGTCCAGTTACTCGTACCTCCATGGTTGCTCTTGGATTCCTCGGTCTCCTGGCCATGTTGGGGGTATGCAGTGGTGCGTGCCAGTGGTGTGTAGCTGGAAACCCCCGGCTCGGTCCTTGACCTGCTCCAGCGTCTGTAGCTCTCCTGAAAGGGTATGGCTTGCGAGGCGGTATCCTGCCCCCGGGATAAGTTTTGATGAGGCCGATTGTTTTCGCCTCATCCAATTCTTTTACTTGTTTTGCCAGATCCTCCCCAAATAGCAAGTTGGGTGTCTGGACATTAGAAGATCTGCACAATGCTGCAAAGCATGGGTTGAGGGTCGGTTTGATGGCTATCTTCCGTATGCAATTAAGCTCAAAATGAGCATTGCACAGCAGGGCCAGCATATCCTGCTGTGTACGTGATAGTGGCGCCCCTTGGACCATTTGTCCAAACGCCGTTATTCCTGCACCCACCAATTTGAGGACTTTCTGAAAACTCAACTGTGCCCGCATGGATGTGCTCATTTGCCCTCAGATGGCCGAGTTCACGGTGGGCACTTTGAGCGACGCACAGTTAACAGGTGTTTGATATCGATGTGAAGTTTCCTCCATTATGGAGTCCTGGAGCTGGTGAGAGGCCATATGGTTAATATTGCTGGCGGGATTTTCATTCATTGCTTCACCAGTTCCAGCCGGTATGGCAAATTTGCTGGCCACATCCGGCACACCTGGAGCATAGCTCATGTGCTTTGGTGCATGCTCTTCTGCAGTGACACCAACATCAGGGTCAGAGTCATACTGCCCTGGCTCTCCCAAGTCATGCTCAAGGGAGGTATCATGCAGTCATGCTCAAGGGAGGTATCTTGAAAAGGTACTGCTGTTATGGGTTCCCATTCATACTCGTAGGCATATTGTTGTTCGTGCCTGTACTGCTCCTTGCCATACGGACCTCTGCTTGAGGTTGCAGCTGAGAGCTGTTGGGGAACCCTGGGGGTATGAAACCCCGACTGGAACACCTCATGGTTGAGCATTTGTTCTATGAGGTGTTCCATCTTGTCAAGACGTCCCCAAACCTTTTTATTGGAAGGAGGAGGCCTGACTCATCAGAGTTGGCAGGCCTGGCCACTTTTCTCTTGGCCTTTCTCCCAGCAGGAGTGGTGACAGTGCTCTGAAGCACCGGAGTTGCTGCTGTTAGCTGAACTGCCGGCGGCTCTGCAGTTGGCGTCTTTGGAGCCGGCGTCTCTGAAGTCGGCGTTTCTGAAGCCGGCATACGCTCGCTAACCGCGGTCCCGCGGGTACGTTTTTTACTTTTAACAGCAGCGGCCTTTTTTGTTAATTTTTTCATTTCTAAGGTCGCTCCTGCTGGTTCCTGTAACCAGCCTTACGGAAGCCATGTAAACCGCAGTAAAGTTTTAACTCACTTACCTGCTGGTTTATAACTTACAGCTGGTGGAGCTGCGCTCTCCAGCCCGTCGGTGCGGCATGCGTCTGTTGTAATGACGCGCATACGCACTGGCGGGGCTTCTTCACGGAATCACTCACGTGACTCTGAAGTAAAATCATATATTGATGCAACAACTCTCTCCCTGTGCCTCGGAACTTCGCCACAACTGCTCGACAATCCACTCCTCCGCTCTTTACTGGACAAGCCATAGATTGCCACTGCTCTCATTCATGCACTCCATATCTGCCTCTATCTATAAAATTAGTATTTTTACATTGTTTTATTTGGCCAATGGGTGGCACAATGGCACAGCTGATGTAGTTTAGAGATATAGTGTGGAAACAGGCCCGTCGGCCCAACGAGTCCGCTCCGCTGCGCCACGGTGCCAGCGAGCACCGAGCTGCTGCCTTACTGTGCTGGAAACCCAGTTTTAATCCTGACCTTGGCTGCTGTCTGTGTGGAGTTTGTACGTTCTCCCTGTGACCACGTGGGTTTCTTCCAAGTGTTCCGGTTTCTTCCCACATCCCAAAGATGTGCAAGTTTGTATGTTAATTGACCACTGCACATTGTCCCCAGTGTGTAGAGAATGGACATGAAAGTGGGATAACATAGAACTAGTGTGAATGGTGATTTGACGGGGTCGTAAGTTCTGTTTTCATGCTGTATCTTTCAGTCCATCAATGCTGCTAATATGCACTGTTTCAACATGATGGCATAGATGCTACAATGACGTTAGAGTCATTGAGTTGTACAGAACAGAAACTGGCCCTATGGCCCACCATGTCCCCACCAATCTTTTTGCCCATCTACACTTACTCCAATTGCCTACATTCGAGCCATGACTATCTGCACCATGCCCAGTCTGGGACTAACCCACAATGCCAGCTTATCTGGCAGGACAAGGTGGGTTGAAAATGATGTTTCTGTGCTGTTTTGACTGTATGAATCTATGAGCTCTATCATTTTAGTTAAGTTACTGTCCCAATGCCTCTTAAATGTAATGATCGTATCTGATTTCCTCCAATTGGTCTGGCAACAATTTACAAATATCAACCACTTACTGTGCAAAAAAAAAAATCCCCCTTGAATTCCCTTAAATTATTTTCTCTCATCCTATACTCTCCTGTTTTTGATAAAACCTAACATGCAACAGTACCCCATCAATCGTTCTTATAATACTTCCATCAAGTCCTCCCTAGCCTCTTCTACTGGTGAAAACAAGCTGAACTTACCCAATTGCTTCCCATCACTGAAGTTCTCCAATCTAGACAACATCCTGGTGAATCTCCTCTGCACTCTCGCCAGCACAATCACATCCTTTCTATGGTGTACTCACTAACTTCCAATCAAAAAAAGCATCCTTCCACCAGTACTCTCTGTCAAGCCAATTTTTGATCCAGTTGGCCAGCTTGCATTAGATACTGTGTGGCTTATTCTTCCGGACCAACTTACCATTTGGGACCATATCAAATGCCTTACTAAAGTCCATACGGCCAAAAATTAGTGCCCTGCCCTCATAAATCCCCTTGGTTATTCCACAACTCAATGAGACAGGATTGCCCCCTCACAAAACCATGCTGACTATCTTTCCAAATGAACATAAATCCTGTCCCTCTGAATGTTCTCCAATTATTTCACTACAACTTACATGGGGCTCACAGCCTGTAGTTACCTGTCTTGTCCTTGCTGCCCTTTGTAAATAAATGAATAGCATTGGCTATATCCAGAGAATAGTAAACCAATGTCAATTCTTGCTGCGTGTGTCAAAATGTTATGGCTTCGTTAGAAAAGGCTAGCATCCTTGTGCGCTGTGCTTCAGTGAATTGTCCTGGACACCTGCAGACTACAATCAAGCTTCCTTAGACTTGGACTCCCTGCAGCTGCAGTTCAGTATAATAGAAACATAGAAACATAGAAATTAGGTGCAGGAGTAGGCCATTCAGCCCTTCGAGCCTGCACCGCCATTCAATATGATCATGGCTGATCATCCAACTCAGTATCCCGTACCTGCCTTCTCTCCATACCCTCTGATCCCCTTAGCCACAAGGGTCACATCCAACTCACTCTTAAATATAGCCAATGAACTGGCCTCAACTACCCTCTGTGGCAGAGAGTTCCAGAGACTCACCACTCTCTGTGTGAAAAAAGTCTTTCTCATCTCGGTCTTAAAGGATTTCCCCCTTATCCTTAAGCTGTGACCCCTTGTCCTGGACTTCCCCAACATCGGGAACAATCTTCCTGCATCTAGCCTGTCCAACCCCTTAAGAATTTTGTAAGTTTCTATAAGATCCCCTCTCAATCTCCTAAATTCCAGAGAGTATAAACCGAGTCTATCCAGTCTTTCTTCATAAGACAGTCCTGACATCCCAGGAATCAGTCTGGTGAACCTTCTCTGCACTCCCTCTATGGCAATAATGTCCTTCCTCAGATTTGGAGACCAAAACTGTAACGCAATACTCCAGGTGTGGTCTCACCAAGACCCTGTACAACTGAAGTAGAACCTCCCTGCTCCTGTACTCAAATCCTTTTGCTATGAAAGCTAACATACCATTCGCTTTTTTCACTGCCTGCTGCACCTGCATGCCTACTTTCAATGACTGGTGTACCATGACACCCAGGTCTCGCTGCATCTCCCCTTTTCCTAATCGGCCACCATTTAAATAATAGTCTGCTTTCCTGTTTTTGCCACCAAAGTGGATAACCTCACATTTATCCACATTATACTGCATCTGCCAAACATTTGCCCACTCACCCAGCCTATCCAAGTCACCTTGCAGTCTCCTAGCATCCTCCTCACAGCGAACACTGCCCCCCAGCTTAGTGTCATCCGCAAACATGGAGATATTGTCTTCAATTCCCTCATCCAGATCATTAATATATATTGTAAATAGCTGGGGTCCCAGCACTGAGCCCTGCGGTACCCCACTAGTTACTGCCTGCCATTGTGAAAAGGACCCGTTTACTCCTACTCTTTGCTTCCTGTTTGCCAGCCAGTTCTCTATCCACATCAATACTGAACCCCTAATACCGTATGCTTTAAGTTTGTATACTAATCTCTTATGTGGGACCTTGTCGAAAGCCTTCTGGAAGTCCAGATATACCACATCCACTGGTTCTCCCTTATCCACGCTACTAGTTACATCCTCGAAAAATTCCACAAGATTCGTCAGACATGATTTACCTTTTGTAAATCCATGCTGACTTTGTCCAATGATTTCACCACTTTCCAAATGTGCTGCTATCCCATCTTTAATAACTGACTCTAGCAGTTTCCCCACTACCGATGTTAGACTAACTGGTCTGTAATTCCCCGTTTTCTCTCTCCCTCCCTTCTTAAAAAGAGGGGTTACATTTGCTACCCCGCCACTCCTCAGGAACTACTCCAGAATCTAAAGAGTTTTGAAAGATTATCACTAATGCATCCACTATTTCCTGAGCTACTTCCTTAAGTACTCTGGGATGCAGCCTATCTGGCCCTGGGGATTTATCGGCCTTTAATCAATTCAATTTACCCAACACCACTTCCCGGCTGACCTGGATTTCACTCAATTCCTCCTTTGACCCACAGTCCCCTGCTATTTCAGGCAGTTTATTTATGTCTTCCTTAGTGAAGACGGAACCAAAGTAGTTATTCAATTGGTCCGCCATATCCTTGTTCCCCATGATCAACTCACCTGTTTCTGACTGCAAGGGACCTACATTTGTTTTAACTAACCCCTTTCTCTTCACATATCTATAAAAACTTTTGCAGTCAGTTTTTTATGTTCCCTGCCAGTTTTCTTTCATAATCTATTTTTCCTTTCCTAATTAAGCCCTTTGTCCTCCTCTGCTGGTCCTCTGAATTTCTCCCAGTCCTCTGGTATGCTGCTTTTTCTGGCTACTTTGTACGCATCATCCTTTGCTTTGATACTATCCCTGATTTCCCTTGTTATCCACGGATGCACTACCTTCCCCGATTTATTCTTTTGCCAAACATGGATGAACAATTTTTTGTAGTTCATCCATGCAGTCTTTAAATGTCTTCCATTGTATATCCACCGTCAACCCTTTTAGAATTAATTGCCAGTCAATCTTGGCCAATTCACGTCTCATACTCTCAAAGTTACCTTTCTTTAAGTTCAGAACCATTGTTTCTGAATTAACAATGTCACTCTCCATCCTAATGAAGAACTCAACCATATTATGGTCACTCTTGCCCAAGGGGGCACGTACAACAAGACGGCTAATTACCCCTTCCTCATTACTCAAAACCCAGTCTAAAATAGCCTGCTCTCTCGTTGGTTCCTCTACATGTTGATTTAGATAACTATCCCGCATACATTCCAAAAAGTCCTCTTCCTCAGCACCCCTGCCAATTTGATTAACCCAATCTATATGTAGATTGAAGTCACCCATTATAACAGTTTTGCCTTTGTCGCACGCATTTCTAATTTCCTGTTTGATACCATCCCCAACTTCTCTGCTACTGTTAGGTGGCCTGTACACAACACCCACCAGCGTTTTCTGCCCCTTAGTGTTTTGTAGCTCTACCCATACCGATTCCACATCCTCCAAGCTAATGTCCTTCCTTTCCATTGCGTTAATCTCCTCTCTAACCAGCAACGCTACCCCACCTCCTTTTCCTTTCTCTCTATCCCTCCTGAATATTGAATATCCCTGGATGTTCAGCTCCCAGCCTACGTCACCCTGGAGCCATGTCTCCGTGATCCCAACTATATCATAATCATTAATATCTATCTGCACGTTCAACTCGTCCACCTTATTATGAATACTCCTTGCATTGAGACACAAAGCCTTCAGGCTTGTCTTTACAACGCATTTACCCCTTATACAATTTTGTTGAAAAGTGGCCCTTTTTGATTTTTGCCCTGGTTTTGTCTGCCTGCCACTTTTACTTTTCACCTTGCTACCTAATGCTTCTACCCTCATTTTACACCCACTGCCTCTCTGCTCTTGTACCCATCCCCCTGCCACACTAGTTTAAAATCCTCCCCGACAGCACTAGCAAACACTCCCCCAAGAACATTGGTTCCATTCCATTCCAGGTGCAAACCGTCCTGTTTGTACCGGTCCCACCTCCCCCAGAACTGGTCCCAGTGCCCTAAAAATTTGAATCCCTCCCCCTTGCACCACTTTTCAAGCCACGTATTCATTTGCATTATCCTCCTATTTCTACTCTGACTGGCCCGTGGTACTGGTAGTAATCCGGAGATTACTACCTTTGAGGTCCTACTTTTAAGTTTATCTCCTAGCTCCCTAAATTCACCTTGTAGGACCTCATCCCTTTTTTTACCTATATCGTTGGTGCCAACATGCACCACGACAACTGGCTGTTCACCCTCCCCCTCCAGAATGTTCTGCAGCCGTTCAGTGACATCCCTGACCTTTGCACCAGGGAGGCAACATACCATCCTGGAGTCTCGTTTGCGGCCGCAGAAACGCCTATCTATTCCCCTGACAATTGAATCCCCTATTACTATTGCCCTTCCCCTCTTTTTTTTCCCCCCTCATGTGCTGCAGAGCCACCCATGGTGCCATGAACCTGGCTGCTGCTGCATTCCCCTGATGAGCCATCTCCCTCAACAGTATCCAAAATGGTATACCTGTTTAGGAGGGAGATGACCGCAGGGGACTCCTGCACTACCTGCCTCCTGCTTTGCTGGCTATTGGCCACCCGTTCCCTTCTTGTCCTCTTACCTTTTGCCTGCGGTGTGACCAACTCACTGTACGTGCTATCCACGACTTTCTCCGCATCGTGGATGCTCCAGTATGAATCCAGCCGCAGTTCCAATCGTTCAATGCGGTCTGCCAGGAGCTGCAGCTGGACACACTTCCTGCAAACGTAGTCACCAGGGACACCGACCATCTCCCTGATCTCCCACATGTTGCAGGCTGAACAAACCACGGGGCCAATCTCTACTGCCATACCTTACTCCCAAATTACTCTGTATTAAATATTAAAAAAAAAAAAAAAAACACAAAAACTTATCCTTTAAACTTTACTACTAAATACTGAATCCTTAACTCCCAGAATCCCTAACTCCCAGAAGGCAGAAATGTAAAATTGTAAACCCGGCGTTGCACCCAATCAGCTGCTTCCTCGGGTCCTCTTCCACCAATCAGCGGCTTCCTCAAAAAAAAACCCACTTCTCCAAATGGAACGTTATGGATTTGGGTAAGCCTCTGAAAAAACAAGCCCCGCGCTAGATTTTTATCCTTACCGGTCGGGTGTCGCTCCTCCCCCTCAGGGGGAGGATAATGCCCCCTACTTCTCTTGCTCCAGCTGAAATAATGGCTAAAAGAATCTTCAGCTGCAAAGAGTACTGTCAGAACCTCCAAACTCCCCATTAGCAGTCCAGACATTACAAATAACCCCATCCTGAAAGCACGAAACTGCAGAAAAATATGAACAAGATATTTAGTTTTGTGTAGTTTAGAGATACAGTATGGAAACAGGCCCTTCAGTTTATTGAGTTTACACCGACCATCATTACCCATTCACACTAGTTCTATGGGTGATGTTTTGGGTCGCCCCTGTTTGAAGAAGGGTCTCAACCCGAAATGCTGCCAATGACAATTAATAATTGAAGATCCCCTATTTGCCTTGTGCTTTCCTGCACTTTCCAAAAACCTTTCTTGAGCTCTCACCCTGAACTCGCAGTACTCTGAATTCTGTGCCATTTCATTTGCTGCCCGGGGCCCATGTTGTCGACCTCCCCGTGGAGAGCCCTGTCAACTGACCTCAGTCAGGCGAATAACAACATAAAGAGACAGCAGTAGCGCCGTAGCTTGGCACCAAACTGGAGCATGCACCCTATTTAGGGCGGGCACCTATGGATGTCGAACCGGATGGCATCACCCTGCTGCAGACTTCTGCTGCCTCAAAGAAGTTGCTGCCCATGTGAACTCCATTTGTTACAGCACAGAAACATGCCCTTCAGCCCAAAAAATCCATGCTGAACTTGATGCCATGTTAAAATTATCTCTTCTGCCTGCACATGATCCATATCCTTCCATTTGCTGCATATCTTAAATGCCTCCATCAGATCTGCTTCCACCAGCTCCCAAGCAGCACATTCCAGGCATCCACAACAGTCCCTGTGTAACAGAATCCTTTAAACATTGTTCCTCTCGCCCTAAAGCTATGCCCTCCATTTTTTCCACCCTTGGTAAAAAGATTCTGACTGTTCATGAAGTTTATCTTTTGATATCACATATGTCCCATTAAGGTGCTGTTCAACCGATTTGCTTGTTAGTCATAGGCAAGTAGATGTTGTAATAAGTTCCCCCTCTTCAGGTGCAGTCAGTCCTGCCTTTCAGATGTGCCTTACCTTTCTCAAAAATACCTCATCTATCCTTCCAAACCATTTCCCACTCCCCTTTCTTCTTTGTTAACATTGAGCACACTTGCCTGGAAATATATCCTAGTTATTAGCATCAATCCTATTATGTAATAACATCATCGTGCTTTAATCCACTTCAGAAGTCACTGCTTTAGAGCATAATAAACCGGACGTTGCATCCGGTAAGTTTCTTCGTAACAGCTTGGAAAGAATTTGCAGACAAAAGGGTCCTCTCAAATCTGTATTTATTGTTCCCTCGGCTCAATGAATTCATTGCTTGAGTTTCTTTAATCTTACTGACTACATGCTGCAGTAACTCCATGCCTTTTACAAAATCAAAAATGGCACTCCTTTCTATATTCCATTTCCCAAAATGTGTAGCTGCATTGACAATGAAAGGGTTTGTGCCACAATCATTTATCTGCAAAACTGACAGGGATGTACAGATGGTGCCAAGATTACATTGAGGGACTGAACACAGAAGCCTGGAAGTGCCAGCACCAAAACAAGCCCCTCTCATAAATATCATAAAATTGGTCAAGGGTTTATGTGAAACAATGTAACTTAAACGACTTTTCGTGGACCGCCTGCGACCTTTAAGCTCGCGGCACTCGCCTGAAAAACCGCGAACTGCAACGGCGACCATCAGAGCGGAACACAAACACAGAAACACATCGCAAAGGTGGGGGCCGGGGAAAGCGGGGGAGCTCTGTCTGAAATTCACATGGTGCAAAGCCAAGGTGATACAGATGAACAGGAAGGTTTAAGACGGCTAGCACAATGTACGGTAAGTCCTTTAAAAGAGCAGAGGGGGTGGGGGAGGGGAGAAGTGGGGAGAGAAGGAGTGGAGACACTTTTAAGAAGCCAGACAACTTTTATTAAGTCAGAGATACACAGCTGTGAAGTTTAGCGGGAATTTAACATTGCCGGTCGGTTTTCCTTGGTTCTGAAAACTCGTGCTTACGTTTTTTTTCCCCAATGAGCCAATGAAAATGCCCGGTCAGCAAAGGAGATGAACTAAAACTACCTACGGCTACCACTACTACCTACAACGACATCGCGACCCCACTACCACTGCACCTATGACTACAAAAGTACCGATTTTCTCCATGGCGACGAATTTGCTGCAACCATACTGAGGCCGCGACTATTTCCCAGAATGCGGGAACTCCTCTCGACCTTGAAGGAGACTCACCAGAGACCACCAGCGAACTTGTGGCGACAATATGGCGATCATGAGGCGAGCGCAGAGTCTCCTGCACTCGCCTAATAAATCGCCTAAGTGGGACAGGCCCTTAACATTCCAAAACACATGCTAAAACGTGCCCTGCAAAGTTCATTTCAGTACCTGACAATTTGTAATCAAACTGGTGATCGCACTTTAAGTCACCCTCCATGGTAATCAGTCATCAGCTGCAAATAGAACATGGAACAAGGAATAGTACAGCACAAGAACAGGCCTTCGGCCCATAATGTCTCTGCTGAACATTATGTCAAGACTATCTCTTATGTACCTGCACATAATCCATATCCCTCCATTCCTTGCATATCATTATGGCTATCCAAAAGTCTCTTAAATGTCACTATTGTATTTGGCTCAACCTCCCGCCCTGGCAGCTCATTCTAGGCACTCAGCCCTCTCTGTATAAAAAAAAAGTTGCCCTGCATATCTATTTTAAACTTTGTCCCTCTCACCTTAAAGCTATGTCCTCTACTATTTGATTTTCCACCCAGGGGAAAAAGGTTCTGACTATCTACCATATTTATGCCTCTCCTAATGTTCTAATACTTCAATCAGGTCTCCCAGATGTAGTGCCTCTGGCAGTTCCAGAGAAATCAATCTGAGTCTGTGCAACCTCTCCCTGTAGCAAAACCCCTAATCCAGGCATCATTCTGGTAAACCCCCTCTGCACCCTTTCCAAAGTCTCCATCTCCTTTGTGTAATGGGGCAACCAGAACTGCATGCAATACTTCAAATGCAGCATAACCAAATGAAGGTACGCATACCATAAAACTTCTTTAATGCTCTATCTTCCATCACAGTGAGGAATGTGGTGGATGTTTGTGTTAGATTTTATTTTATGTGTGTATTGGTTTCTTTTCACTTAGTATGGCTGTATGGTAACTCAAATTTCACTGTACCTTAATTGGTTAAGTGACAATGAACTTGAACTTTGTGTGCTGCCACTTTCAGAGAGTTATGGAGTTGGACCCAAGATCCCTCTGTACATCATTGCCATTAATGGTCATGCCATTGTATATTTTACATTTCACCTCCCTAAGTGCACCACCTCAATCTTGGTGTCATCTGCAAATTTATTAACCGACCCGTCAAAGTTTACATCCAAGTCAGTTATATACATATAACAAACAGCAGAGGTCCCATCTCAGATCCCTGCCTAATTCCACTGGATGCAGATTTCCAGCATAAATACTGTCCTTATACAAGACAACCCTTTGTCTTGTATCAACACGCCAGTTCTGAATCCATACGGCCAAGTCACTGTTTGCTGGACACGCATTATGGTTGCTTTGGAGGAGAAAGAGGCTGTGGCAGAGGGGAAGAGACACCATGGCTCAGAAAGTGTCACACAGCCCCCTGTTAATAAAATAAATGACGAGAGTGTGGATGGAGATGGTTGTTGGGGGTGCGGGGTTGGATCCGGAAGGAGACCCATCAGCACTAACATTTGAGGAGCCTGACTGGATGCAACTGGAGTTACTTCCTCCAGGAATGAGGATCCCCACACATTGGAGCACTGTTGGAAGAAATATAATGATCTCAAAAAAGGGGGTCTTCTGCATATGAACTCAGTGGGCTGTTCTCTGCAACTGGGATGATTGTCTATAAGTACAGGGATAGTTTTGCTGAGCTGCATGGAACACATTGTACCTGGTAGACATGACAATAAAGAAACCATTGATCTCACCAGATTGGTCAGAGAGATGTGCATCAGTGCAAAGACTGCTTGCTTATTTGAAAATACGTGCACAGCTTATGAGTGAAAAGGGCCTGTCCCACTTGGTTGTCTTTCGCGCGACATTTACGCGACCTGCTAGCATGTGGGTAGCGCGTGGGTAGCATGTGGGTAACTGCCATGGAGTGGTGTGGACTTCGTCCTGCATGAAAGCTTCGTGCGCCACTGGCCTGTCGCATAACTGACGGCCAAAGTGGGACAGGAACAAGACCCTGGCGCGACGCAACGTCTCACCTCCAACAGCAGCAGAAGCAGGCAAACGATCGCCGAGCTCGGCCTGGGGTTCACGGCCGTTGCGGATCGGATTCGCCCCCAGTCCTACTCCCAGAGGGCCAAGAAAATTGAAAATAGACACAATATTTGGAATTTTGCTATTTAAAAACTCAATGGTCCTTTGGATAAGAATTCATGGCCAGAAATATAATTTGTGACATGCTCTCAGCCTTCCACAAGCTTCAATCTCTCAGCAGACTATATGATCGGTCCACAGTGTGTCCCCTATTAGTGATTATCAGCTCTCTGGAAAGTTCTAAGAGATGATAAACAGGAAATAAAATAATTATATGGATCTTGAGATATTTGGGTTAATGCACAATCTGAAATAGCTAAAAATAAACAAATAGCAAAATGATAAACATGTACTCCAGGACTAGAGGGTCTAGTTGAGGAGGGAGAGGTTGAGTAGGCTGGGACTATTCACTGGAGCACAGGAGGATGAGGGGTGATCTTATAGAGGTGTAAAAATGATGATAGGAATAGATCGAGGAGGAGTCTCTTGCCCAGAGTAGGTGAATCGAGGACCAGAGGACAGGTTTAAGGTGAAGGGGAAAGATTTAATAGAAATCTGAGCAGTAACTTTGTCATACAAAGGGTGGTGGGTGTATGGAATATGCTGCCAGAGGAGGTAGTTGAGGCTTGGTCTATCCCAACGTTTAAGAAACAGTTAGACAGGTATATGGATAGGACAGGTTTGGAGGGATATGGACCAAACGCAGGCAGGTGGGACTAGTGTACATGGGACATGTTGGCTGGTGTGGGCAAGTTGGGCCGAAGGGCCTGTTTCCACACTGTATCACTCTAGGACTATATGACTCTAATGTTTTGTCTTTGCCTGTTTCTACCTATCAGAATGACACCATTCAGACAATGGCGGAGATAGAGGAATGAGAGAAGAAGAGGAGAGAGGGAAATAAAGATGACAGTGACCTTAGGTCTACACTAGACTAAGTGCAGACCCATTGGGTCAACTCCCCTATGCAATATTCCACCAGTCACCTGTTCCCCCAACGCAACCCGTCCCCCAATGCAATATTCCACCACTCACGCATAGCCCCCAATTGCACAGGCAAGGCTTATTTCCCATCATCCCCCAGCACTCTCTCCCCCTCCTCTTCACCCTCCCTCTTCTTTCCCCAGACCTCCTCCCCTCCCCCAGTCCCTCCCTCACCTCTCCCTCCTTTCCCCTACCCTCAGTCACTCCCTCCATAACTCTCCCCTCGCTACCCCCTCCTATCCCTTTATCCCCCACTCCCTCACCTCCCCCTATTCCCCTCATTATCTCCCCCACTGCCCTCCTCTCCCTCTATTCCCCACTCCCTATCACCTCCACTTCCCCTCCTCTCCCTCTATTCCACCTCCTCCCCCATTCTCCCTCCTCACCTCCCCCATTTCACCCCCTCTCCCTCCATACCACTTCCTTTCCCTCATCCCCCCACTCTCCCTCTTCACCTCTCCAGAATATTTCCCCTCTCCTCCTCCCCTCCCCAATCCCTCCCTCACCTTTCCCTCCCTCTCCTTTCTCCTACCGTCAGTCACTCCTACCCTCCCACCATAAAAAGCAGCATCTGCAGTTCCTTCCTCCACATTGTTAGCTGTGGTTTAAATCCCATTGACTTGACGATTGGACCCGTTTGCATCGTGGGTGTGCGTGTGCATGAGTTACTCAACCCTGCAACCCGATTTTCCCTTCCTCCCTCTGCCCACTCCGGCTCAGCCGCCGCTCGGCCAATTCCCATCTGTCCGACCTCCCGCTGCTGCTGCTCGGCCCGTCCCTGCACTGCCCACCCATCTACCTGCCTGCCTGCTCACTGCTACCGCTGGGCCAGGCCGTGGAGGAGGGATGGCGTTGGTGTTCGTCACGGTGGGTGCCACAGGTTTCGATGAGCTGGCGTAGAAAATCTCCTCTGAGAGGGCTATGAGGGTGAGTTACAGCAGCAGCGGAGGAGACGGCTGGCCGCAGCCAATCTCCTGGGGGGGGGGGGGGGGGGGGGGGAAATGGGTAGACGGGACCGTCATTGCTGCAGAGGGCGGGGGGAGAGAGGGGTGAGTGAGGGAGAGATGGGACCAGGGCCTCCACTGAAACCCCCCCCACCCCCACGGCCCCCGCCAGTGGTGAGGTAGATGGTAGACCATGGCATTGACTGACTGGAGAGGAAACCAATCTGCATGGTGCTGACTGACAGGAGAAAAGACCATTTACATTTACGGTTTACATTTTATTTAAACCTTAATAACTTTTTTAATATACCATCGATCGGAACTAAACTTGTTGCACTTGCAGCACAGCAGAATGGTGAGTAAGATGGTGAAAATCATAGTGCTATTCTGTACCGTTTTTGTACAAATAAAAAAACCACGCAAACCGGGAGAACATACGATCAGAGTTTTAATTATGTACAGATAGATAGGTAGATAGATTACACATCCGATAGTATATTCTAAGAGATGTTGCATGTCACAGTGATTTTGCGTGTCACAGTGGTAGTTGCTGCCTTACAGCGCCAGGGATCCTGTTTCGACCATGTTTCGTTGCTGCCTGTACGGAGTTTGTATGTTCTCCCTGTAACTGCGTGGGTTTTCTCCAGGTGCTCCGGTTTACTCCCACACTTCAAAAGCGCACAATTTTGTGGTTAATTGGCTTATGTAAAATTGTAAATTGTCCCTATTGTGTAGGATAGTGCTAGTGTACGAGGATTGCTGATCGGCTAAGACGCAGTGGGCTGAATGGCCTGTTTCCACGCTGTATGTCTGAAGTTGGAAGTCTAAAAATTGGCACCATGAGTGATGAACACATTGATCAGTAAGTCATCCAGCTACTAGTGGCTTGTGGTCTGACATGTATGGAACCTTGTGCAAGGCTCCCCGGGGATAAAGGATCACTTACTGCACTGCCTGAGATCTCAGATGAAGAAAGGTCCCAACCCTGGAACATTGTCCATACATTTCCCTCCACAGATGCTACTCTTCCTGTTGAATTCCTGAAGCAGTTGTTTTTTCTCAAGATTCCAACATCTGCAGTCGCTTGTATCTCGATTATTGGCCAGTGAACCTTACATCAGTGCTAGGGAAATTACTGGTAAAGGTTCTTCAGGCCAGGATCTACTAGCATCTGGACAAGCATAGACTTATCAGGGATATTTTGCATGGCTTTAAGATATATCCATTTTGTGTTGTGGAAAAGTAGAGCACAAAGTTCTGGAGTAACCCAGCAGGTCAGGCAGCATCATGCTGATTCCAGCATCTGTAGTTCCTTGTGAGATGGAAATATGGATTTAACAGTACTACCTGTACTCGGTCCATTTTCAAGTAGGTTCAAATGTTCATTAATTTACAGAGACATGTAAGTAATGAAGTGGAAGACTCTGAAAAAAATATCTGAATGTAGAATTAGTTCTAACCTGAATGGGTAGCGTATTGGCTTCATGCAAATCTAAAAATAGCCCTTGAATACATTGAGCTTTATTATGAAGTCCGATAATTTAATTTCATTGTTCATAGATTACCTGAAACTCTTAGCTCTGCATTAAAGAATATTGTCATTGTTTTCGAATTAAAGCCATTTTGAAGTGTGCCATGTTTATAAATAAAGTAATCAATCATGAAAAAAAGGTTAAAAAATGTTGTATGGATTCTGAAGCTATAACATCAACAGTTATCTCTGTGATGCACAAAATGTTTCACTCGGTGATGTGCACAAAAAAATGTTGTAATTTATCAATAGACATATTGTTTTCCTTTCACACTAAAAAGCAATTTTAATCTAGCCAGTCAGTGGCATTATTAACATGATAAGAATTGGTGTTAGTGGTTTTGACATGATAATAATTTGCACAATCGTTAGTAGAAATTTAAATTTAGAGTTTTTATTTTAGAGTTTTTAGTTTAGAGATACAGCACTGAAAATGGTCCTTTGGCCCACCATGTCTGCACCGACTAGCAATCCCCACCCATTAACACATGCCTACACACACTAGGGACAATTTACACTAATACCAAGTATACAAACCCAAGCCAATTAACCTCCAAACCTGTTCATCTGGAGTGTGGAAGGAAACCAAAGATCTTGGAGAAAGGCCGCGCCGTTACGGGAAGAACGTACAAACTCCATACAGACAGTACCCGTAGACAGAATCGCACCCGGGTCTCTGGCGCTACAAGCGCTGTAAGGCAACAACTCTGCCACTGCGCCACTGTGCCGCCCGTTATTATATTAATGTGTAAAATCAGTTTATTCAATAATATTAAGAAACCAAAGTAAAAAAAACAAAAAATCCACCTTCTTTCTGTTAACCAAATATGAAACAAACTTGTTAAAGGAAATTGACATTGCAAATTTTACGTAGAATGTCAATAAATTCAATTTTGAAATCTGGGAATGCAACTGCAACATAAAATCATGGAATAGCAGAACAAAAAGCAAATCATTAGGTCTCCTTCAGTGTTCCTCTTTTCATAGGTCACCAAGAGCTATTTTACTCTCCTGTAAATGATCAAGTGTCACTTAATGTTCTGTTTAGAATATCTTTCTAATTTTACTTTTTAAAGTGATCTTTAAAAGGTCTGAAGAAGGGTCTTGACCCGAAACGTCACCCATTCCTTCCCTCCATAGATGCTGCCTCTCCCGCCTAGTTTCTCCAGCATTTTTGTCTACCCTTAAAAGGCTTAGTGCTGGGACCGCAGCTATTTACAATATACATCAATGATTTAGATAAAGGGATTCAAAGTAACATTAGCAAATTTGCAGATGACACAAAGCTGTGTGGCAGTGTGAACTGTGAGAAGGATGCTATGAGGATGCAGGGTTCCTTGGACAGGTTGGGTGTGGGCGAATGCATGGCAGATGCAGCTTAATGTGGATAAATGTGAGGTTTTCGAAACATTGCCTATTTCCTTCACTCCATAGATGCTGCCGCACCCGCTGAGTTTCTCCACCACTTTTGTCTACCTGAGGTTATCCACTTTGGTGGCAAAAACAGGAAGGCAGATTATTATCTGAATGGTGTCAGGTTGGGAAAAGGGGAAGTACAAAAGGATCTGGGGGGTCCATGTTCATCACTCACTGAAAATAAGCATGCAGGTACAGCAGGCAGTGAATAAAGCTAATGGCATGTTGGCCTTCATAACAAGGAGTTGAATATAGGAGCAAAGAGGTCCTTCTGCAGTTGTACAGGAGCCTAGTGAGACCACAGTTAGAGTATTGTGTGTAGTTTTGGTCTCCAAATTTGAGGAAGGACATTCTTGGTATTGAGGGAATGCAGCATAGGTTCACGAGGTTAATTCCCAGGATGGCGGGACTGTCATATATTGAGAGAATGGAGCTTGTGTACTCGGGAATTTAGAAGGATGAGAGGGGATCTTATTGAAACATATAAGATTATTAAGGGATTGGACACGTCAGAGGCAGGGAACATGTTCCCCATGTTGGGGGAGTCCAGAACCATGGGCCACAGTTTAAGAATAGGGTGTAGTCCATTTGGAAAGGAGATGAGGAAATGCTTTTTCATCCAGAAAGTTGTGAATCTGTGGAATTCTCTGCCTCAGAAGGCAGTGGAGGCCAATTTGCTGGATGCTTTCAAGAGAGAGATAGATAGAGCTCTTAAAGATAGCGGAATCAGAGGATATGGTGAGAAGGCAGGAACGGGGTACTGATTGTGGATGATCAGCCATGATCACAGTGAATGGCGGCGCTGGCTAGAAGAGCCGAATGGCCTACTCTTGCACCAATTGTCTATTGTCTATTGATCGTTAGCTATCTCTCAATATTAATGTCAGGAACAGTGAATCACCGAATCTAACAATGCACATTATTTTTTTTGTTCTAATTTATTCTTGAAATCTTTAAATTAATATCTTAAATCTGTGTTTTATCACCCTTCATAATCTTGAAGACCGTACAGCTCTTTCTAAACTCTCATTCGGAACTGTTTTGTAACCACTTGTAAATGTAATCATGCCTTTCTTTATATAAATCTTTTATTTCCAATTATTTAACCACATCAGAAAACATGAATATTAGGATTGCTGTTGAATTTCTTTCATTGAATGTTGATCCATACCTCCCTGTTGCTGCCAACACCAGTTATTTTCTTCATACATGACCTTTTCCAGGAACTTCTTCTTGACTGCCTTGATTCATTTTGGACAGAAGTTTAAAAACAAATATATCTGCTCCTTAGATTTTATATATAGCAATATGATTAATGTGGTATTTCATTCATTGGGGAAGGTACAAGCACTAAATGATTGATTAAGCAAATGCACTAATGAGTTTGCCAAGATATTTCCCACGAGTTTTATCAAATGTGCTTTTTGCCCACGAGCTGCATGATTACAGTACATACTCTTTTATCTTGCTTCTGACCAAACTTATTTTAGTTTAACTGTTGCATGCCTTTATTTTCTGGTTCAGTTAATAAATAAAGGGCAGGTATGGTAAAATCAGTGGTCAGACGCCAGTTTCAGAAAGGAATAAAAAAGCTTATTGTTATTTTCTCACTGGTTTTTAATGTTTAGTTTAGTTTTGTGATACATCGCGGAAACAGGCCCTTTCGCCCACCGAGTCCGCACCGACATGCGATCCCAGCATATCAACACCATCCTCAACACACTGGGGACAATTTACATTTCTACCAAGCCAATTAACCTGCAAACCTGTACATCTTTGGAGTGTAGGAGGAAACCAAAGATCTCGGAAAAAACCCACGTGATCACGGGGGGGAACGTACAATTCCGTACAGACAGCACCCGTAGTTCGGATCAAACCCGGATCTCTGGCGCTGTAAGCTCTGTAAGGCAGCAACTCTACCTTTGCTCCACCGCTGTATTCAACTGGAATGTTATATAAAGACAAGATTTTTAGTGAACTAATTAATCTTTTATAATATTATATGAATATTTTTTAAATTATTGGATATATATTTTTTGCAAAAACTGTTTTTCATAATTGCCTTTTCTCATAAAGCTGGATATTTATGCCACGATAAATTTACAATAATAGTTTATGCAAACCATCTACTGGAGTCTTAACTTGTCTCCAGGACTTAATGATTTAGCTGTTTGCAAATTAATGAGATACCTGCATAAGATGTTAAATTAGAAATTGCCTTTAATTATTAGATGATTAAATCACATCCTACAAATTAAATTTTTTACAGAATTTCTCTTCCAATCAATATTTTAATTAAGTCATTCATCTTATCCACCGAGAATTGAGTATTTCCCATTGGTCAACAGCATCTGCTTTGAGCTTTCCTAATCTATCACAGCCCCACAGATCAAAGAAGTTCTGTCAGAATTACGAGAGCATGGTATCCCCAACCCTAAAACCCTTCTGGAAAGTTGGCACCCTCAACCTCAGTCACAACACAACTGGCCACAACTTGCGAGGGACAGGGTAAACCAGGAAGATTTTGTTCACTTCAGAGCATCGAAACTGCTTGAGGAGCCAATACATTTGCTAATGATGTTGTACCTTAGAAACATTGTATTCCACCAAGCTAAGCAGCAAGAGTCTGCAGAATGGTCTCGACCCAAAACATCATCCATTCCTTTTCTCCAGAGATGCTGCCTGAGTTGCTCCAGAATTTCGTTTCTATCTTCAGCTAGAGTTCTTTGTTTGGTAGGTTGTAAATCCAATGTCAGCGTAGGAACATAGAAACATAGAAAATAGGTGCAGGAGGAGGCCATCTGGCCCTTCGAGCCAGCACCGCCATTCATTGTGTTCATGGCTGATCATCCACAATCAGTAACCCGTGCCTGCCTTCTCCCCCATATCCCTTGATTTCGCTGCCCCTCTAGAGCTCTATCTAACTCTCTTTTAAATTCATCCAGTGAATTGGCCACTACTGCCTTCTGTGGCAGAGAATTCCACAAATTCACAACTCTCTGGGTGAAAAAGTTTTTTCTCATCTCAGTTTTAAATGGCCTCCCCTTTATTCTTAGGCCCCTGGTTCTGGACACCCCCATCATTGGGAACATTTTCCCTGCATCTAGCTTGTCCAGTCCTTTTATAATTTTATACGTTTCTATAGCAAGGCAATGTAACCAAAAGACGTCTGTTTCCATGGCAATTTTAATGTTTCCCTGCCAAATCTACATACGTTGTTTCATCGACAAAAGTAATTCAGGGTTGACGTTAATCAATTTAAAATAAGCATGCCAATATGACCAACAAGTCTGTTAAGCCACATAGAGCCTCTTTCTCCAGTCAAATCAATAGGCTTCAGCACATCGCCAATTGAATCGCCTGTAATTTTGCAGAGAATGTTTGGTTATTTCTTTTTCTGCAACATGGGCATTATCACACGTGATTTCATACAATAAAAGGTACAGAAAATATCAGTCATCGAGTCACAGAGTCACAGCCTCTTCAGCCCAACTCATCTATACTGATCACGTTGCTTTACCAAGTTAGCTCCATTTGGCACATATCCTTCCAATCCTTTAGAGTTAAGGGCCTGTCCCACCAGCATGCGACTCCATGTGGTGAGCGCGACCTAACATGGTCGCTTGAGCTGTCTGGCCTCGCAGGACCGATTCTACTTCGATCGCCGGAGCCGTATGGAGTTGTGCGGAGCTGGTCCTGACATCGCGCGGGGCTCCGAAAAACCGACCGTGTTCAAAAGACCGACCTGTCGGCCCGCATCCGATTCAATGCTGTATGCACCGCCTCGACGTCGTGTCCCCATGACCCTCTCTATATGTGCCTCCGTGGCCCTCTCTGTGTGCCTCCGTGACCATCCCTGTGTGCCTCCGTGGCCCTTTCTCTGTGTGCCTCCGTGACCCTCTCTGTGTGCCTCCGTGGCCCTCTCTGTGTGCCTCCGTGGCCTTCTTTCTGTGTGCCTCCGTGACCCTCTCTCTTTGTGCCTCCATGCCCCTCTCTGTGTGCCTAAGTGTCCCTCTCTGTCCTTGCGAACTTACCGCGGACTTCGCTCCAACTTCGAGCCACTTTGCGTCACTCACCCGACCTCCGCGCGGCCCCCGTTGATGGTTTGGTCGCGCTCGCCGCATGCAGGCGCATGCTGGTGGGACCGGCCCTGTACGGGGATCACTCGACCTCCGCGCAACCCCTGCTTCCAGTTTGGTCTCGCTCACCACATGGAGTCGCATGCAGGTGAGACAGGCCCTTTATGTGTATCTGTTCAAGTGCCTTTTAAGTGTTCTGTTTTACCTGCCTCTATCACTTATGTTGGCAGTTCATTCCACCTTTCAGTGAAAAGGTTGCCCCTTATGTCCATTTTGAATATTTTTTCCTCTCACCTTTAATAGTAAGATTGAACAAGAACTTACCAGTTCGAAGTTTAATCATTATTTTATGAGGAGTTACGATGAGGGATTTTGTGAAGACCCCGCCAGCACGCATGCGCGAAATTCTTCAAAGCAGCGGTGTGAAATCACAGATAGTAGAGTTGACTGAAGATAGTAAGATAAGAGAACTAACATACTAGTTGACATTATAATAGAGGGTTGGGAGCGGAGGGCACGAAATCCCTCACCGTAACTCCTCATAAAATAATGATCAAACTTCGAACTGGTAAGTTCTCGTTTAATCTTACTATTTTACTTCGGAGTCACGTGAGTGACTTCGTGAAGACTTCAAAGCTCTGTCATTTCATGCCCTGCTCACACACTGCCATAATACCCAATGGAGGAAGTATATTAACGTATTTCAGACTTGAACTGCTGAAAAACAACAATGTATTATTTAACAATAATAATAACAACCCCTAACTTCGGGGAAAATTAAAATACAGAATTTAAAATAGTGTCTGCAAATATCTCAGGCATGGGCACAGGTTTGTTATAACCGTTGGAAGTTGTTTCATTAGACCAACCCGCCGTTGCAAGGGTGTGGCCCATAGGAACTTCCATCATCCTCATCATCATCTTAGCTGCAGCCCTGGTAGAATGAGATCTAAAATATCAGTATCCACCCCTGCTGCACCTAACACCACCCTGAGCCATCTTGATATGGTCTGCATGGTACTCTGTGATGAGGATGTTTGAACTTATCAATAGAGCCATTTCCGTTCCCCTGAGACTATTGGTGACCTCCAGTTAATGTAGGAGGTGGTTCACTATGCATAGGCGTCTATCTACGGGAAAAGCCAGGAACTCCAATTTGAGGCCAGATGACCCAGGCCTGTTTTGTTTAAGTAACTCATAAATGTGAAAGGCTACCTTATTTTGGGATGTTACCATGGTGTCCAGTCTAGTTTGTGCAGAGACTGGACCTGCTACGCCGTTACAAGTGTCATCAGCATCACTATTTTATACGTGTTAGTGAGAGGGTCGTGGCTGGTGCCCAATCTCTGAATAGGTCAGGACAATGCCAATATCCCAGGTCTGGGAATATTGAGGCCTGGGGGAATTTGAGTTAAAATCCCCTCATGAGTTTTGACACCAGAGCATGAGATGCTCCTCCATAGTGTTCTAGCTCCTGTCCCAGGCATGAGGATCGGGCACTTCTTGCGCAATTGCTGGCACTATAACTCAAGCCTTCATCGAAGTGTAGACTTGCCAGGAACTCCAGCACATCCGTGATGGTGGCTGTGTTGTAAGCTGTGTCTGTCCTGGTACAAAATACCTCCCATTTTTTGATATAGGTGAGGTACTGTTTCCTGGTGGACTCTCTGCATGATGCCGCGATGATATTCATGGTTCGGTCCGACAGCCCAAATTCCAGGAGAGGTCTTTTCCAAATCTTGCACCCAATGGGTTCATTCGGTCATGGCACGGATGACTCTCCCTTGTCACAGGTGTACAAGCAAACTCGGGCGTTTGTAAATCGGAATCCGCGGCTCTGACCATGTCGAGTACCACAGGGTACCATGGCTGAGTAGGCCAATCGGGTACTCCCAAAATACCTGATGCGGAGTCTTGTTAAATTTTTCGCAAGACCCGCAGAACGGGGGGAAAAATGCATAGAAAAATAATCTCCCCCCCCCCCAGTGTAGCGAGATGCGTCCATCGCTACTGCCTGAGGGTCTGATTCCCATGCAACATACGTTGGTATCTGGTGATTAAGTCTTGATGCAAAACAATCGCTATCTGACGTTCCATACCGAGCTATAATGTCAGTAAATAACTGATGGTCCAACATCCATTCGGTGTTGTCATTGAATTTGTGTGACCTGGTGTCCACCACTGTATTGAGCTTACACGGAAGGTATGTAGCTGATATCCAAATGTTTCTTTCTATGCACCAGTGCTAGATTGTATTGATCAATTCATCACAAGATATCGACTTAATTCCACCCATATGATTAATGTATGTCACCACGGTGGTATTATCAATTTGTAGGCGAACATGCAGATAATGCATGTCTGAAACAGTAAGCCCGAAGTCCGTGAACGCTCCCAACATCTTTAGATGATTGATACCCAGTGCCTGAAGTAAGGTTAACTCATGTGTATTCCATCTACCACCGCAACTGGAGATGGTATTGGTTGCTCCCCAGCCGTGAGCGCTGGCTTCAGTTTGTAACACAACCAAAGGATTTGTGACTGTGATGGGATTTAGAGCAATGTCGAACATTGCTAATCCACCATCGCAATTCCAATTTTGCTTTAGCTGGTATCTGCATTGGTCTGTCAAAATGGCCAGCATGGTGTTTTGAGTGCTGCAGTTTTGGCCCTTTGTAGATTTTGATAATGTAAGGGTCCAAATTGTGGCTAGAAAAGGCAGCCACGAGCTTCCCAATTACCCTGGCTATTTGCCGAATAGATGGTTTACTGACGCAAACAAGGCTGTTGTATGCCTCTATCAAATCTGTTGCTTTGTCCTTTGGTAAGGTGACAGACATATGAACAGAGTCAATCGTGAATCCCAAATAATCCATAGTCACAGAAGGCACTTAACTTGGATTTGTCTGGATGGATAATAAACCCCAATTTTTGAAATAGGAGCTTTGTGGCTCAGACTGCCAATGTAGCCAATTCCAAGGTTATCCCCACAATAAGATGTCATTGAGATACGCCATGACAATTTTGTTTCCGAAAAAACGCCATAGCTGGTTTCAATATTTTTGTAAACAGTCTGGGGCTGATGTTAATCCATTAGGTAGCGCTTTATACTGCCAGAGCTACCCCATCCAGATACATTTCAAATATCTGCGGTGATCTTTGTCCATTGGTACTGTGTAGTATGCATCTTTTTGGTCGATGCATGCCATGAAGAACCCCTTGGAAACTAGTTTTAGCAGTAACAAAAAATTTCCATTTTGAAGTGGGTGTACTGCACAAAAGTATTCAGTTGTGTCAAATCAAATGATGTGGCATCCGCCATCTTTTTTGTTTTTAGGTGAAGTTTGATACAAACTCAAGAGATTTATGTTTGGTTTCCTCTATTACTATAGTCTTAACAGTTCCGCATGACCTTCCACTTTCTCTTTTTTGTGAAAGCACAAACTTTCGCCTAGGTGCATGTTGAACCGGAAAGGAGGAGTTTGTCAACAAATTCAATTTTGTATCGCTGAATACTGTGCAGTATGAAAAGATCAGAAGTTATTCCCTGTACAAGTGTAACCTTCCCCCACCCTGTGAAGAAGTTACACATGCTATGTTCCGAAGGCAACCAGACCCACCTACCTCCATAGTTACCGGTGGTGCTGTGTTGGTTTTCTCCTTCCTTGGTTCCTGGGAGATGGAGGTGTTGTGGTATGGGGTTGGCGCATCTTCCAGGAAGGCCGTTCTGGGACATGGCCTGAAAAAGACCTTTGTGTAGATTGTACGGCCTTCAAGCTTTCACCAGCTTTTCTTTCGGTGTGATAACTCTGCCTGCTGGTGGATGCGTAGGGGTGCTGCCGCCAAATATATGAGGACCTGGTAGCGGCCAGCACCTTAATCATGCCGACGGCTTTTGCCTCTTTGTCGAGGTCTTTTGCCTGTTTGGGCAGGTTGTCCCCGAATAACAGAGTAGGCGGCTGTGCACTGCTGGTTCTACACAATCCCGCAAACTTGGGGTTTAGTGTAGGTCGGGTGGCATTCTTCCTGAAACAGTTGATCTCAAATTGACCATACAGGAGAGTGCCAGAGCTTCCTGTTGCTCCTCTAACATATCTTCCGTCTACTGACCTGGCAAGCTCTAGGCACATTGAGGGAAATGCAGCTTTCTGGAGCTAAATGTTTGGATGTCGTGTCGTTCATAGCTTATTCTTGTAGCTGAAGAGTTGTTAAGTAATTTATACTGGCTGTCTGCTGACAACGGTAGCCCCTTTTGTGAGGGCATCGCAAACTTGGATGCCATCCTGAGTAGCTCCTCTTCTTGCACCCCTAGCATTCTTCTGCCAACACCCCCTCTTCAGAGTCAGCCCAGACCTGACTCCTTATGCTCCCCTGCGAAGAGGGTGAGACATTTGGCAGCCCTGCAAAGGGTACTGCCGTGGGTCCGCTAGGAGACCCACGGTAGCCAGACTCCTGCTGGAGTGTTTCACGTTGGAGCAAGTGCTCCATCATCCGCTCCATGCGGGATTATCGACTGCCGTCGCTACCCGCGAATGGCGAGTCTCCGAGTCCGGACCCTGCCGAGTCAACGGGCTTGCCCGACTTCCGAGTGGCTTTGCCGCCAGTCCGAGGTGCTCCTGCAGGCTGTTGCGGCATTAAGTTGGGACTGCCGCTTGTAACGAGCGGCTGTGGAGAAGTCGGCCGCTGCTGACGGCCTGCGTTCCCGCGGTCCTCCACAGTCAGTCTCGAAGCGGCCCGTTCCATGGTGGGGTACTCTGTACCACAGAGTGCCTGAAAATATGACCTCAGGTTAGTTGATCCTTACCTGTAGGTCTGTTCATGTGGAGGAGCGACCCTCCTCCCTGCCTGTCGCTTCGCAATGCGTTCTACGATATGTCGCGCATGCGTGCTGGCGGGGTCTTCACGAAGTCACTCATGTGACTTCGAAGTAAAATCTATGGCCTCTAGTTTAAGTCTTCTCTACCCTGGGGAACAGTATGTGGCTATTCACCTCATCTATGTCCTACATGATTTTAAATATCTCCGTAAGATCACTCCTCAGCTACCAATGCTTCTTGCCTATCCAGTGTCTCCTTTGATCTCAAACCCTCCAGTCCCATCAGCATTCTTAAAAATCTTTCTTGCATCTTTTCCAGTTTTCAGTTTTGCACCCTTTCTAGAGAAAATAATATTCTGCTAAGACTACACAAAACACCTTTCAACAGATGCAGTATTTAATTTAGAAAAGACAAAATGGCTGCATGAAACAAGGCCAGTTGATGGAAACCAAAAAAGCCAAGTCGAAGGATCTGTGAGAGAGCGAGGGGTCCCTACAATGTCAGACATTTACTATTAGATTTAAGCAGTTGTGAGTTCTCTTAGGAAGGTTAGTTCTCCCCATGACTGTTTTATAGCTGAAATACACATCAAATTGATCTCAATCTTTGAACTCCAGCTGATACTGGCATGCTATCCAATGGTCTGGACTCCATCATGAAGCACGAAAAACTGGTGTCTCCTCCAATTCCAATTCATTTCTGAAATATACTCACAAACTATGAAGGACAGTAACACCATTCATTTGCAAAACCTCCCACTCCATTGCCATTCACCGTTCCAAATTAGAGAAACCAAGCCTAGTGTAATTACATCAACTCCTTGACACACAGTTTGCAATGCAAGTTGATGTGAATGTATTCCTATTAAAAGTGGTTTCATAAAATCTAAATACTGTATGTCTCCTTTGAAAATTAAGAAAGAAGATTGAAATAATAACGCATGTAACCACTGTGTACCAATAATGACGTCTCATTTTTAGGAAGAAACAATCTATTTCCAAAACATCACCATTTAGTCTTTACTTTTTTTATGATATTGTCTCTTCGTGTGCCCTCCTATATCAACTCACACAATGGTCAATGGTTCAGTCTACTTCTTCCACAGCATTACATGCAGTAGATTCTGCATTTCCATTGTTTTTATGGCAATGGACATGTTTACGTTTCTAGGATCTTAGGTTTGATCTAGAGAACTCAACATTGAGAACTGGCTGCTTACAAAAGATGTGACAGAGGTCATCTCTCTGCTGCCATATGGCATTGCAGATCAACGCAGACTATATCTACTGCAGATTTTGTTTCAGCTCTCTGGAACCATGCTGAGGGGACCTAGTGGTGGGATGTCACTTATTTGCCAATAGATGCCAAAATGCAACTGGTTGATCAGCTTGTATTTGGAGATTGAAATCATTCACATACTGAAGTTGGCTGGAGTGGAGCTTCCCATTTAAAAGGTGGATTGAGTCAGAATTAACTTTCATTTCTGTCAATGTAAAGATCTACTTTGTGATATTTTGCACCCCTGCACAAATAAATGCTCAGCTTGCATGGGATAGGATAAAAGGATGAAGAAATATGAAATCCCTGGCATCATTCAGTATGGTCATAATGTTAAACTCACCTGCTTTTTATCGAACAGCAGGTGAGTTTAACATTAACTGAGAGGCCTCAAGCAATAATGATCTCTGATCCATCTTGATGTAAGGATGACATTCTTTTTCTTTCCCTATGTTTGAGGGTTTTCTCGGCACATACAGTGTGTAAGTTAAAGTAGAGGCCGAGTTAAAGTTCTTCTGACTGCCCCATGGGCACTTGTACAACCTGACCACCACCCATCCTTGCCCACAAGGAATTTGCAGGAGATTGCTGGACAATGTGAAAATGGTGGGGACCAGTCTCCAATTTCACCATCCTCTAACCTGTTTTTTTGTGTCTGGAAGCTGAGCATTCACATGATGCATCAGAGAGCAAAATCTGTCACTTTTTTGTGCATTTTGTACAACTAATTTATTTGTTATTCTGTCTCACACAAGATCAACTGTTGACGTACCAATTAAAGCTACGAAACTGATGGCTTTTAGACTTCTTCGAAATGCTTTCTCTGTCATCCTGAATCCATTACCGTGGTTCATCGAAGATTTTTGAAACACCAGCTGTCTCCCACACGGATTAAATTTGTTAAAGTTCTACCTGTTTAATGACTTTGCAAATCAAGGCATACAATGTGGACTGACAGCTTTGACTGACACCTGTGCAAATGATTTTCCATTTATTCATATGGAATCTGTTATCGCTGTTTTCTATTTAGTGATGTGCATACTGTATATGGTTTTGCTTTTCATCCCCTTGACAATCTGTCCAATTTTCCATACAATTTCATTATCGCTTTATCTAACCTTCCCCACAACCTACATTTTTTGATCTACAGGTTAAGAATCTAACATCAACAAGGACAACATTATTAATGACGCATAATATAGTCCCATTTCTCTGCGTACTTTTGTAAATTCTCCCAAAGCTCTGGGCAAAACAAACGAAAGGCACGATGGTTGGGAAGGAACTGCAGATGCTGGATTATGCCGAAGATGGACACAAAATGATGAAGTAACTCAGCGGGTCAGGCAGTATATCTGGAGTAAAAGAATAGGTGAGGTTTTGGTGTTGGAACCCTTCCTCAGAGAAGAACCCTTCACCTCCATCGAAAAGTCACCTATTCTTTTTCTCCAGAGTTGCTGCCTGGTATGCTGAGTTACTCCAGCATTTTGTGTCTATCAAAAGTATGATGAGTTTCCTTAAGAACTATGTGGCACCTTTGGAGCCAGGAACTTGGTGGTTGTAATATGGCAGTGGCAATGCTTACACATGGAGTAGCAAGCAACATTGTCCCTATGTGTAGGCCTCAGGTGCTGCCTCCTTTCTCAGGAAATCCCATAGATTGATTTCCTGATGCACAACTGACTCTGGGAACTGTAATCATGTGGACAGCATCACAAGAGAATACTTGCATCGTAATGATTTTAATGCCAGTTGAAGGCATTAAATTAACTTGGCTGGTTTATTTTTTCTTGTCAGACATGGTAAGTATTGTAATTCCTGTTGGATAAAAAGCGCCATACCCCATTTACTGGTCCTTTTGCTATCTTCGATTCTCTGTCCTCAGAAACAAGCTGATTGATTTTCACAACTTCCTATTTCACCCAGAATAAATCTGCTGCTTTATTCAGCTTTCAGTTCAGCAACACAGGGCCTGAGCTATGTGGGAAGAGGTTGGGAACTATTCTCAAGAGCTCAGGAGGATGAGGCGTAATCTTACAGTTGTGTATAAAATCATAAGGGGAATAGATAGGATGTATGCAGATCTTTCTTCCAGGGTGGAGAATCACAAATTGGAGGGCATAGGTTTAATAAGAGAGGGGAAAGATTTAATAGGACCCTGAGGGGTAACTTGTTTACAGAGAGGGTGGTGGCTGTTTGGAACAATCTCCTTTCGGGAAGTAGTTGAGGTATGTGCAGTAACAACATTTAAAATACATTTGGACAGGTACATGGTTAGCAAAGGTATAGAGAGATATAGGCCAAATGGGACTGGCATAGATGGGACATCTTGGTCTGCATGGACAAGTTGGGCCAAACAACCTCATTCTATGCTGTATGACGACTATACAACTCTCACACCTTTGAGTCATGGGGTCATAAAGCTTGGCTAAAGACCCTTCAACCTACTGACTCTGTGCCAGCCATTAGCATTTATTCATACTAATCTTATGGTAATCCTATTATATTTTCCCCGTATCCCTTCAACTATCCCAGGTGCTACCACTCACTTACATTCCAGAGGAAATTCACAGATGACCCATCCTTTTCCCCCAGAAATGCTGCCTGACCCACCGAGTTACTCCAGTATTTTGTGTCGATCTTTGGTGTAAACCAGCAGTTCCTTTCTACACATTTTGGCTAACTACCCTACTATCCCCCATGTCTTTGTGATGGTAGGGTGGTTAGAAATCCATTGTGTTAAAGAAGGAACTGCAGATGCTGGAAAATCGAGGGTGCACAAAATGCTGGAGAAACTCAGCCGGGGGCAGCAGCATCTATGGAGCGAAGGAGATAGGCAACGTTTTAGGCCAAAACCCTTCTTCTGAGAAATCCATGTTGTTCCACAAAGAATGTGCGAGCTCCATGTAGAGAGCACTGGGGTCAGGATTCAACGTGAGTCTCTGGAGCTGTAAAACAGCAGCTCTATCATTAAGCCAGTGGTTCTTAACCTATGGCGGTCATTTGGGGCTTTGCCAGGGGTCATGAAGGGGACACAAATAATATATCAATTTGTTGGGCCCATGTTTAGGAACCTAACAAAGGTACATACCACATACAGAGTTTTGTTCACGTATGCGCGTACTGGTGCCAAAAAGGTTAAGGGCCTGTCCCACTTACGCAATCTTTTTGGCGACTGCCGGCACCCGTCATAGGTCGCCAAAAATTTTCAACATGTTAAAAATTTATCAGTGACCAGAAAGACGCTACGACTCTTTGGGTGACTAGGAGACCTCTCACGACCATACATGCGACCATTGGCGAACTATCACGACTATACAGGCGACCCCCTGGCGACATGCCCCCTGGTGACATCCCGTGACATCTGCAACATGTCGCCAGGGATCACCTGTATGATCGTGAGAGGTCTCCTGGTCACCGCTGAAATTTCAACATTGTTGAAAAATTTCGGCGACCTATGACGGGTGCCGGCAGTCGCCGAAAAGGTCGCATAAGTGGGACAGACCCTTTAAGAACCACTGTATTAACCCATAGTGCTATTCCTTGATTTTTAAGTTGGCAACAAGTTTTTTTTTTAATTAGTCCATTTATTGAGGTTCTCTCTTCCAGCCTTTAGACAGTGGAATTAATTTTCCTCAAAATCTTTTTTAAATCTTCCATCTCCTTGTTTAAAACCTTCCTAAAACAGTCCCATTCAGCCAAGCTTTTTTATCTGATTATGTGTCTGAGGGTGCAGTTTAATTTTATGAGGTAAAATTTATCAGTAATTTAAGAGGTAAATGTACAAAACATTGTTTTTCCATTTGCTACATGCGGTTGTAAAACTTAATCTTAAACTCTCACTGGAAAACTAATCTCATTTTAATACATCCACCTTTCATAAAGTGCACCTTAAGAGTACTCAGTAGTCCTACTTCTAATAGTTATGCATATATAGTGCTCCAATTATTTGTGCTTTTTTTAAATTTAACGGATCAATTAATACTCACCCAATTGCTTACAGTAAATCTTGTTTCTCCAGTGTCTCAGCAAAATATATTTTTAGTTTAGTTTAGAGTTACAGCACGGAAACAGGCCCTCCGGCCAACTGACCAGCAATCCTCATACACCAGCACTATCCTATACACACTAGGGACAATTTTTTTACATTTATACCAAGTCAATTAACCTACAAACCTGCACGTCTTTGAAATGTGGGAGGAAACCATAGATCTCGGAGAGAACGCACAGGGTGAATGTACAAACTCCGTACAGACAACACCCGTACTCGGGATCAAACCCAGGTCTCCCGCGCTGTGAGCGCTGTAAGGCAGCAACTCTATCGCTGCACCACTGTGCCGCCTTTAAAAATAAGCTGACACCATCACAGAGAAACTCCACTCAGGCAATAGCCAAGGTCAGGATTGAACTGTGATTACTTGAGCTGGGAGGCAACAGCACTAACTGTTGTACCACCATATTGTTGAAGATCTGACTCTTGTAGAAGCCACTTCCCTGCTTTCTTATGCAATCTGCCCATGCAAATCATGGTTCCTTATGTCTTAAATTTGCAAACTCATACCTGTTGCTCCCTCATATCAGGATGATATGTTTGCAAAATCCTGTCAGGAGCACTCATCTGTGTTCTCACATCACACTCAATATTATTTATGTTCTTGCATGCTTTTTACAGGAGGTAAGTGGGAACATTGGAGCAGGAGCTATAATATATGAGGCATAGGTTAAAATATTACAAATATTAAGTTGTCAGACTGGAAGCAATTTCAGATTATTGAATAGTTTGCTCATTTGCTGAATATTTGCTGAACTATTTCTCTCTGGCTTCTCCACTCAATTACCTCCTACCATCTGACCTTAAACTGCATTAAATAGTTGACAATTTGAGCAATTGGTTGCATCGGCTAAGAGGCAATTTTGCTGCAGATCCACAGTGTAAATTGGAATGGAAGAATGCAAGCACTGGAAATGATATAGGTAGAAACCCAGCAAGTGAGTGCTTCCATCTTTGAGTCAAAAGGCCCCTTATTTAAAAATTTACCACACAAACAACTATAAAAAATAGATAATTAAGATACAACTACCAGAGACCTACCTTGCCAATAGGGTCTGAATAAACTTCTGCATTTGATTCCAATTTGTTGGTCAACCTCAACATTGTCTCAGTCAGGCCTATGCCTCCTCTAGCCCAGTTGCCAATGTCTGGCCATCTGTTTCTCAGCCACAAAAGAAAATCCAAGCAGTTGCATTCCTTCAACAACAAAAGTTGACGGATTACTAATATGGATGTACATTGTGAATAAGCAGAGGTTCAGTTGCTTTGAACTTCTGCTGTAAGTGGGTGACAATTAACGTATGGGGAAATGGATCATAGAGTAATACACAAGGGTCTTGACCCGAATCGTCACCCATTCCCTCTCTCCAGAGATGCTGCCTGACCCACTGAGTTACTCCAGCATTTTGTGTCTATATATAGTAGGACAATCATAATCAGGTTTATTAAAGTAAACATGGTTTAAGGAAGATAATTATTTCTGCCTCAAGTTGATGGATATTTTTCAAAATCATTACATATCTGCAATGCATAAAAATGGAATTAAGTTTGCATATGTGAAATATACACTTAGGATGGATAAGTTTTAACGTGAGGAAATTAAGACTTTACAAGTATATTCTTGATAGATTTTAAATACATCATCCTTGCACTGTAAACCATAACTATAGATTGTTTATGTGTGCAAGCAGATATTATTATCTATATTACTAAAACTCTGATCTTGACCACTTCCTGTTGTTCTGTATATTGATTTTAGAAAACACGCTGCCACATACGGCTGTGATTTTGGGCCATCTTACTCAGGGTCCCCCTCCACTGTGCAGGACTAGAGGTTTTTTCCCATCGATGAAAAATAAAAGAGTTATTAGTGTTTAAAAAATGTTGAGATTCACTCTCCAGAAGTCCACGCCCCTTCCGGAGGGACTATAAAACCCGGAAGTGTTGAGTGCCTCAGTCGGTCTCTGAAAGATGGGGGAGCGAGAGAGTCACGTCTCTCAGTCTGAGCTGTGAATAACACTGAACACATGTCTACTAAACTGTGAGTGTGGTTTTACTGAGCTTGAGTGCCCTTAATGTGGTTTGAAAATGAAAATGTAGTTGGTTTGAAATAAAGCAAAGCAAATGGTTGGTGGTGGTTGGTTTGAAATAAAGCATAGCAAATGGTTGGTGGTAGTTGGTTTGAAATAACGCACAGCAAATGGTTGGTGGTGGTTGGTTTGAAATAACGCACAGCAAATGGTTGGTGGTGGTTGGCTTGAAATAAAGCACAGCTAATGGTTGGTGGTGGTTGGTTGGAAATGAAGCACAGCAAATGGGTGGTGGTGGTTGGTTTGAAATGGTAAACGATTAAAAATCTAAACTTGACAACTTCCTGTTTGCACTGTCTATTGATTTTAGATAAGACGTTACCGCTTACGACTGCAAATTTTGGCCATCTTACTCAGTCTCCCTCCACTCATCGGGTGCAGAGGATTCTTCCCATCAATGAAAAATAAAAGTGTTATTAGGGTTTAAAAATGTTTGAGAATCTCTCTCCTGTCAGTCATGCCATGAAGGCCACGCCCCCTCCGGTGGTCGGGGGGAGGGATTATAAAACCCAGAAGTGTGGGTGTGGCTCAGTCTCTGCAAGATGGGGAAGAGAGAGGTCAAACAACTGAACACACTGAATGTCTACTGAACTGTGAGTGTGGTGTTTAAGTGTGTTTTGTGTGATTTTATGGTGGTTTTATAGTGGTTTCACCCTGCTTGAAATGGTATGGAACTGCATTTAAATGTGGTGGCCTTGGACCCTGCTTGAAATGGTACAAAATTACATTTGAATTTTGTGGCCTTGCACCCTGCTTGAAGTGGTCGGAAACTGCACTTGAATTTGGTGGCCTTGCACCCTGCTTGAAATGGTATGAAACTGCTCTTGAATTTGGTCGTCCTGCATCCTGCTTGAAATGGTCGGAAACTACACTTGAATTTGGTGGCCTTGCACCCTAGCCGTAAGTCAACTGCCAGCCCACAAACCGTGAGTGAGCTGCCAACACATCAGGCATGAGTGACTGAGCTGCCACTCCAAGAATCCATTTGGCCCACAATGTCCATACTAGCCCTCTGGAAACCAGTCCCTTCAGCCCACAACACCCATACTAGAACTAGAGAAATCCCCCCCCCCCCCCCCCCCCCCGCCTCCGCTGGTCAACAATATTGGAATTGCTGGAGAGGTGGAATATTGCGTTGGGGGACCAGCCCTCCTGTGTGAACACGGGATCCAACATGTCCCATTTAGTCTAGTATATAATAAAAAGGAACTGCAGATTTGTACTGGTTTTTACTGGTTCACACGGGTTTATACTAAAGGTAGACACAAATCTCCATGGGTCAGGCAGCATCTCTGCAGTAAATGGATATGCGTTTTAGGGTCACGGCTGTCCGAAGGGGGGTATGGGGGGGGGGGGGTGCGTTGGGTGCAACCCTAACCCTAACCTTTTTTTCCAGAATAAAAACAAATCCCGAGAAAAATAAATAAAAATTGGAGCGCAATCAGTGTTTCCACTTTGAAGGAATTTACCGGAAATTCGGGAAATTCTGGTTCCGGCCCACGGGATGATTTGAAAAATAAAAATTGCGACCATCCGTACCTGTGCAGTTGGGGGAAGCTGGTGAAGCTGTAGCGACGTATAATGATTCAGTCTCTCCGTGTGCGCGCAGTGGGCAGGATTAGACACCGTCATTTTCAATGCATCACCACAACGCCCCGGGCCTAGTTTGGGATCGTAAAATATTGCGTTGCGGGAGAGGGAATCTGTTTATTTTTTATCGGGGCTGTTAATCTACCCACGAAGGGTCCAATCTGACTCACAGGATGATTTGGGAATAAAAGGAATGCCCGCTTCTCCGTGCCCGGGACTGCGGTATCGCCCAGCACGGTGCATCGCCTCCATCCGCAGCATCGGAGCCTCGCCCTCGGTCAACCTGGTGGCCATGGAGCGGGTCCGCTGCAGAAGGACTGACTCTGAACAGTGCTGGCAGCGGCCGTGACCCACTTCGGCCAGGTCCACGCCTCCTTTCCCCCCTGCTCTCCCCCCCTCCTCTCCCCCCCTCCTCCCGCCCTCCCTTTCCCCCCTCCTCCTCCCCTCTCCTCCCTCCTCCTCCCCCCTCCTCCTCCTCCTCCCCCCCCTCATCCAACCCTCCTCCTCCTCCTCTCCCTCCTCCACCCCCTCCTCCCCAACTCCTCCCCCCGTCGCCACGGCCCCTCACACCCCCCCCACCCCCCCGCCAGTTCCTCGCCCCCCCCCCCCTCGCCTTCCCTCCCCCGCCACGGGTCATCGCTTTGATCGGCGGTGGCTGATGCTGTAATGCGGGGTGACGGAGGGTTGGAGAGAATGACTGGCCTCGCACAACAACAGCAACAGCGGCGACGGTTGCCCCGCCCATGCTCATAGCGGTCGCTGTGTGCCACTCCGCCAACGGCGATAACCGCTTTCAAAACAAATCTTCCCGCACGCCGCGGCCAGGAGGAGGAAGGTGGAGGCTCCCTTTCGTCATCTGAAGCACCTGCACCGCTCGGCCCCACACCTTCCTGTTGGCTGGCGGAGGAGGGGTGGCGGTGACGAGGAGATCCCAACTGCCTCCCCCTGTGGCGGAGGCACTTAATGCTGGACAGGGAAGGCCAAGGCAGCGGGGCGATGAAGCCGGTGTTGTCCGAGGAGCGCTGGCCTTCCTTCCACCCCACCTCCTCTGCCCTTCCTTCCTCCCCACCTCCTCTGCCCCTTCCCCTCTCTCTCTCGTATGTCCCCCTCCATCCCCGTTATCTTGGGATCCCTCCTCTCACGTCACTTATTCCTTTTCTCCAGAGATGCTGCCTGACCGGCTGATTCCCATTCCCGCCTCTATTCAGTCCGCATAGACATCCCCTGTGTTCCCATCCCCATCTACTCCCCGCATCTATTCATCCTAAACTGATCTCCCTATCCACCTGGGATTGATTCTGCTGGATCTCCCCATCCATCCTGCACTGATCCCCCCCCCCCCATCCTGTACTGTCCCCCAATTCTTCATGTACTAATTCACCCATTCATCCTGCACTGAGCCCCCCATCATTCTGCACTGATCCCCCCCCCATCCATCCTGTACTGATTTCCCCCCCCCCCATCCATCCCGTACTGATCCCCCACTGACATCCCCCCGCTCTCTCCACCTCACAATTTAACCTACTCCAACCGACATGCACTAATTCCCCTGCCTCAATCCAACATTCCGCACCGATTGCCTTCTCAACCCACCACCATCTATCCATCCTGCTCTGATTCACTCACATCTCCCCCCCCCCCCCCCCCCCCACCCCCGACCCTACTGCGCTGGATATGTCTCAGAGCGAACATTGAACCTATGTTTAATAACCGAATGCAATCAAGTGTGTTTTAATTCCCAATGTTATTATTTGTTTTAATCCATTAAGATGGATTATTAAATTGTGAACACGTGAAACATATTCAAACTGCAGTGTTCGATTATCACTGCTACCGTTGACACATTATTTCAAGAATTTCAATTTTTAACGCAAATCACTGCTCTTAATATGGAGTATCAGTACTGTAGTATTTATTGAGCAACATCACAACTAATGATTGGTGTATATCCAGGTTTTACTTCTGCAGTTTGGTCATATACACACGATATGTCAGGAAATATTCAGTGAGTATCAAAATCCACGGGTGACAGGGAGTCACCATGCGTCACTACACATCACGCGGCGTCACGACCCAACCACGACGCGACAACCTCTTTTCACACTGTCGCCGAAAATGTTACCCAAGTGGGGCAGGCCTTTCACGCTGCGAAACTTGAGGGCAAGGCTTTCGAAGGCGGCGTCGGCGGCAAACTTCTCCCTGGCCAGGTTCTCGATCACCTCGGGCTCGAGTCCGCAGTGCTCGAAGAAAATGTCCAAGCCTGAGCAGGCTCGGGAGAAGCAGCAGCTAAGATCGCAGTGCAAGCGCCGTAATCCACCTTCATCAACCTGCCGCTTGAGTGGCTCCTTGGGACGACCTGCTGCTGCTTCTCGTGGAGCTGCTGGCGTGGTTACTTGCACACCCTGGGATGCTGCTGGTGTGGTGACTGGTGCTTCCAGGGGCGCTGCTGGAGTGGTTAGTTGTGCACCCTTGGGTCCTGTTGGTGTAGTTACTTATGCATCCTGGGGTATTGCTGGCGAGGCTGCTGATTCTCCCTGGGATGCTGCTGGTGTGGGGACTGGTGCTTCCAGGGACGCTGCTGGTGTGGTTACTTGTGCACCCTGGGGTGCTGTACCCTCTGCTAATTCTCCCCCTTTCGACGTTTCTGCTCCCGTTGCCGGCCCCTGCTGCTTGTTGCCCGGCCGCTAGAGCCTGGCAGCAGCCGCCGGACCAGGCTGCCAGTGCCCTTGAAACTGCGGGCGCTTCTAGTGGCCGCCGCTCCCCGCACGAACTCGCACTTCTGCCGGTACATGACCAGCAAATTGGGCCTGAGCTGCCCCTTTGAAGCTGGAGCGATGCACAATGTCAAGCGGGAGCACCAGCTGCCCGCTCTGCTGGGGGCTGCTGGAGGCTAGGTAAGTCTTCATGTTGCTGCTGGCCCCGCTGCCGCTGCTGCTGCCTTCCTCAGAGGCAGAGCTGCCCAAACCATTGGGCTCCACTCGCACCCCCTCGCCGTCTGGCTTTTCAAGTATTTGGCCTTGTCAGCAGCCAATCTCTCCTTGGCGCTCTGCCGACCCCGCCTGTCCCCCTCCATTTGACTGTAGAGGTAGCCAGGACCTTTTGTCATGAGCCTGAGCGGCAGAGAGACACTCGCATTGGGCGGTATGCTTGCAGTGGGCGCGATCTCGCTCGGCAACTTACTTTGATCCAGCCAACGAGGACAACACGTTTTCTCATCCACGAAGAAGCAAAGACCAGGATTTCCATGAGCAATGACAGGCTGTCTGCAATCGCCTTAATCCACATTCACTATGACTTTGCCCATAACTTGGACAAAGTCGTGACTAGGTTTGCACAGTTATATTCTTGGAAAATGGACGGGAAAACATAAATTATGGCTAAATGGCAATATATGCAGGCTTGCCACGAGTGTCCGTCGCCTGCATTACTACACCAGGACTTCCACGAGCAATGACAGGCTGTCTGCACTCGCCTTAATGTACATTCACTATGACTTTGCCCATGACTTGGACAAAGTGGTGACTAGGTTTGCACAATTACATTCTCGGAAAATGAACCTGGAAAAAGTGATTTATGGCTGAATCTCAAAGTCTGTGAGAGGAACCCTGAACTGTCTGCTAATCCCCTCACACTTTGGGAGCCCAAACAGGGCACTGGAAGAAGAGGTAGAAGTCGGGCTACCGGCATCAGTGTACTAGCTGCGGAATGACACAGGCCTTGGACAGCGTTAACAAACTAAGGACTGCCATTAAAGATAAAGTCACACTTCAGGAGACCAAACGTGGCACTGCAAGAAGAGGTAGAAGTAAGGCCAGCTACATCAGTGTACTGCGGAACGACACATGCTTTGACAACATTAACAAACTGAGGACAGCCATGCTAGATAAACTGGTCTGAGGTACTATATTCGTGGAACCAGGAAAGGCATATCAGCTACGGCCAATGAATGCCTTTGCATTAGTAGTAGGGTTAAATGGCAATATACATCCAGGATCACCTGAATGATTATGCAGTATCATGCCAGCATGTTTGATTCTTTGGTAAACTATATGATGAATTGTGAAATGTATGTATATTATTATATATTTTTATGTTATGGAATCAAAATCAAGAATTATAAATTCACATTTTAGTACAATTCAGTAGTACTGATTTTCAGTATTCCATAATGATATTTGAGAATACATGAGGTTGCATGCAAAATACTGATTTTCAAAAATCCAATTTCTGAGTAGTATGTTCCATTCCATTTATGTGAGAAATACCGATTTCCCCAACAAAATACTGATTTTCAGTAATCAAAATACGGAAATACTCGGTGAAATTTGGCAGTTCTGCAATTATTCACAATCACATTATGTTTGAGAATTCAAAATGTGATTTGTGATCTTGTTTATGAGTCAACATGGAACTAGAATTTGTTATAATAATATGACAGTAAAATAGGTTAGTTTGAAAGCGATCATAGTGATGTAAATTTTCATGATGAAAATTGAAGTCGAACTAAATGAAGGGAGAAGGGCTTATATAGTTACCTAAAATTGGAGAGCTCAACATTCATAGCATTGGGTTATAAGATACCAAAGCAGAATATGAGATGTTGTTCCTCCAGATTGCCTGTGGCCACAATCTGGTAATGGAGGAGGCCCAGTCACTACTTCTGCCTCTTTATGTCTCCTGCAATTCTTCCCTGTTGCTCATGGAGTCATAGAGTGATACAGTGTGGAAACAGGCTCTTCGGCCCAGCTACACTAGTCCCTCCTGCCCGTGTTTGGTCCACATCTCTCCAACCCTGTCCTATCCATGTACCTGTCTAACTGTTTCTTAAATGTTAGGATAGCCCCTGCTTCAAAGATGTCCTCTGGCAGCTTGTTCCATACACCCACCATCCTTTGTGTCAACCCCCTCACCCTTCCCTGATTCCTCACTTTCACCTGCATCACTGTTACAGGTGCTTCCAACACCCATACCTTAAACCAACCATTCCTAAAGTTAAAATGGCTTCAATAACCAGGCTGCAAGATGAATGGCAGCATGACAAACAAAATGCTGGAGAAAACAGTGGGTCAGGTAGCATTTGAGGAGGGATTCCATGTGTGGAGAGGGTAAGAGATTTAATATTTCTGGCCGATGTTCACCATCAGTGCATGGACCAGAAGCCAAGGTACAGTGATTTTTTTTGCATACGGTTCAGTAAATTATTACCATCGATAAATACAATCCCAGATTGAGCACAAAGTGTATAGATACAGCCCACCGAGACCATACAGAAAAGAGTCGCCAGGTTTGGAGCCATTTACAAATTCTAAGCTGCAGCTGCCCATAAAGGCACATCACAACCATTGTCTCCATCCTGATCCTCCAGCGAACTGCTGCCCCTCTCCTCACCCAACCACCATTCAGCTTCCATGGTCTGGGGGTGCCACCCTCAGCCAACATTGAGAGCATGGAAGGTAAGACCCCTGTTCCTCTTACTGGCGCTTTGTTCTTGTGTCTGCCGCTGCCAACTCCCTCCACCCTCCTTGCTGGTCCTCCGGTCGCCAGGGACAAGCAGGGGCCAGGCTCGGTGACTTCCCTCTTGAGGCAGTTTTCCCGCTTCCACAGCGGGTGAGCCAGGCCTGCTGCTGCAGTATGGCTGTGGCCAATAGTCTTTCTGCTGCGTGGGTTGACATTCTTTCTGCTGCACCGCCCATCGGACTTAACTCTGTTTCTCTCTCCACAGAAGCTGTCTGGCATAATGTGTATACCCAGCAATCCAGTTTCTCCAGCACTTTTGTCTAGCTCCATAGATGCTGCCACACCTGCTGAGATTCCCCAGCACTTTTGTCTATGCTCCATAGATGCTGATGCACCCGCTGAGTTTCTCCAGCACTTTTGTCTACCTATATTTTAAGAGATGATGAACTTATTAAGGTGGAAATGAATGGCAGGGAATTGGCAAATGTAGGAGAGAGCTTGCAGGGAATGGAGCATCAAAGAGGTAGCAGGCCCAAATGTTGGGCCAAGCGGCCTGTTTCCATGCTGTATAACTATGACTCAATGAGTATCTCTCAGAATGACACCAAGTGCTGGAACAACTCAACCGGTCAGGCAACATCTCTGGAGAACATGGATAGGTGATCTTTAGGTTCGAGACCCTTCTTCAAATTGATTGTAGTGGGGAGGGAGTGGGAAAGAGTGTGTGGGGAAGGGCCTGGGGGCAAAGAGGAGTGGGGTTTGTGGGAGGATTGGCATCTGGTGTTCCCGATGTGACCTCCTGTACATCGAAGAGGCCAAGCATAGACCGGCCACCGTTTTGCTAAACACTTGCATTCGGTCCGCTAAGACCGACCGAATGTCTCAGATACCAACCATTTTAACTCCCCTTCCCGTTTCCACACTGACCTTTATGTCCTGGGCCTCCTCCATTGTCATAGTGAGGCTGTCATCCACAAAATGGAGCAACAGGACCTCATATTCAGCTTGGATAGCTTACAACCCAAAGATATAAACATTGAATTCTCCAATTTTAAGTAACTTCACAACCCACACCCCCCATTTCCACCCCCCCTTCCTCCTCAAATCTCATCCGCCTCTCATCCTCCCCCTTTCCCCTACCCTCCCAAGAGCCCTACCTAGACTCCCATTTATTTTTCCCCTCCATCCACCCCCCACACTGCCACCAGCCCCCCGGCTACTTCCCCTCTCTGACTTTACAATCCACAACTCTTTAAACCCACTCACAAACTTCCTTTCTTTTCTCTCCTTTGTTCCAACCATCTGCTATAAAATAACCCCCTTACCTGTGGTGACCTATTACCTGCCATGCTTTGTCTGACGTCTCTCTCCTTTTCCAACTTTCTACATCTGTCCATATTCTCCAGAGATGCTGCCTGACATGCTTTTATGCCGGAAAGCATTGCAGAGGGTGGTGAAAACTGCCCAACGCATCACCGGTTCCTCACTCCCCTCCATTGAGTCTGTCCATAGTAAGCGATGTCTGCGAAGGGCGCACAGCATTGTCAAGGGCTGGTCTCACCCCAGCCGCGGACTGTTTACCCTTTTCCCATCCGGGTGGCGCTACAGGTCTCTCCGTTGTCGGCCCAGCAGGTTCAGGAACAGCTTCTTCCCTGCGGCTGTTACAATACTTAACTCTGCACCTCGGTGATTGCCAGTCACCCCCACCCCCCCCAGACACTCCTTCCCCCCAGTATAATTGCACTACTGATACTGTTTGTACATATATATATATTTTACCGTTCATTATTCTAAGTTTGCTCTTCTGGGGAGATGCTAACTGCATTTCGTTGTCTCTGTACTGTGCACTGCACAATGACAATTAAAGATTGAATTGAATTGAATTTTACTCCAGCACTATGTGTCTTTGTGCGTATTAACTGGCATCTGCAGTACTTTGTCTCTACAATCATCTCTTGAATGTGGTTTGGATCATAAATCTAGCTCTCCTTGCAAAAATGTGTACTGAACATTTTATATTGTTCTGAAATTTCATTCTGAATTCAAATGCTTTTATTTTTTTTCCACTGAAATTGAAAATACCAAGTCACTGACCTTTATTAAAAGAGGAATTAGATGTCTAACAGTTCTTCAGAAATTATGTTTTTGCCAAATTTGAAAAGACAGCTCTTCACATTTGGGACTTGGTCTCCTGTGCAAATGGGTTTTCTAATTGAAATACCTTGCTAATAATAGTGCCTATCTTTGGTGACATCAGCAAACGGTGATCCATGGTTTGTATCACAATAACAATAAATGGTGAATAGTGGTTGACCCAAGGGCCTCTTTCTGTTGATTTATGTAGCTGAAGATGGTTATTCTTGCTCTGTGTCTTGCTGCTCAGTCATGTTCCTAGCCAAGTCAATAATCTGATTTCAATTCCTTGATCTTTAACCTACAGCTAATAACCTCCGAGAAGTGACTAAAGAATGCTTTCTGGAAGTTGATTTAAATAACATGCATTGAAATTTCCCTGACCATGACTTCAAATTCCTCTTTACAAAATTCGATCAGGTTCACGACCTAGTCTTTACAAATCCATGCCGACTGCTTTGATGATCTGAAAATGCTCTAGTTGTTCATTTGCCTGTAAAGCCCAAGAGCAAATCGAATCACAGAACCTTTTCTCGTTAGGTTATCAGCGAAATTTGCATAATTTAGATCATTCATTATTTCACTTTAATTGTCCCACAATCGGCTTTCACAGCTGATTACTTCCTCCATTATTTCTGGTATTTTTATGGAAGCGCAGAAGAAGATAAACAGCAATAATAGGGATTATGCTGTGGCACAACTGGTAGAGCTGCTGCTTCACAGCACCAGAGTCCCTGCTTTGATCCTGACCTCGGGTGCTGTCCATGTGGAGTTTGCACGTTCGCCCTGTGACCATGTGGGTTTCCTCTGGGTGCTCCGGGTTCCTTCCACATCCCAAAGGCTTGTGGATTTGTAGGTTAATTGGCCTTTTTTAAATTGCTGCCTGGTGTGTAAGGAGTGGCTGAGAAAGTGAACAGGTGTTCGATGATCGGCGTGGATTGGTGGACTGAAGGGCCTGTTTGCATGCTGCATCATTCAATCAATCAATCAATAGCTGACCCACTTGGAACAGTTAGCAAACAATAGATAGACTAGAGGCAAGGTTGGCTCCACACCATAATTCATCAGCACTGTGGCCGGGACGTTGTCATATTAACTTTATGTTTCCTTCATGCTTAGCTATTTCCTCGTTTTCCTGCATTCCTGACCTATCTATCTCATTGGAGTCATTCAAACTATCCTTAATTGTACTTTACTGGACTTTATCTTGCACAAAACACAACACTCTTTATCCAGTATCTATACGCTGGCTTGATTGTGCATAACTCTGTACCTCGGTACATTTAACAATACTATACTAAACTAACTAAAACGAAACAAAACTAAACTATACTAAACTAAACTAAGCTACACTACGCTAAACTCATTTTATACAGAGAAAGTTAAAATGGATAAAAATTGCATCTCTGGTGAGGACCATGAGCTGACCACCTTAGATCATGCATTGGTTTTTCTGTTGTAAATTGGTTGTAAATGTATCACCCTTGTATTCTGCTTCATTCTCATGAATCCCTACATAAGAGATTGTTCATGATGTCTCAATCTTCCACGAAATTATTTAATTATTAGTATTTAATTACTAGTATTCAAGCTCAGAAACAGCAGGATTGCGGAGCTGTGATCTGAATTGTCGGAGATCGGATAAGCTTAGCTCTGTTCAGAATTCATGTAGACCTGTACTGTGGTTTCACTAGATTAGGTCTCACTTATAGATGTAATATGAGTTCCTATACACTGAATAGAACTAGTTCTGGTCTCCTGGGGGAGATTGATAGAGATAAATATATTGGGTTGCAAGGTTGCAGATTGTGGGAGAATGTAGTCCTGTGTTGCAATAATCTGTCATATCTGTTTTTGAATCCCACCAATTTAACGCAATGATAGTGCCATATGATAAGATGGAGGCTGCTCTCATTGTGAACATAATAATGTAAGAAATAGGAAGTTGCTCTCTTATTCATCAAGATCGTGGCTGATCTTCAACCTAATTCCATTTTCTTACACAGTCTCTGTATGCTTTGATTCCCTCAATATCCAGATATCTATTGATCTCTGTTTTGAAGTAAATCAATGAGTGAGCTGTTACATCCCCCAAGGACATGGACTTCCAAAGGCTCAGGACCTGATTGAAGAAATGTCTCTTGCAGCCCATCCCTTATCCTGAGATTGTGACGCAGGATTTTAAGATTCGGGTGTCAGGAGTCAAGAGCATTTTATTGTTTCATTAACATGTTGGCTTTCAGTGACTTATTTTTAAGTACCCCTAGGTCCCTTTGAATATTAACACTATCCAATCTCTTATCATTTAATAAATACTTCCCTTTTCTATTTTGTGCATCAAAATATGCCTTTCCACATTATATTCCATATGCCATGTAGTTGCCCATTCACTCAGCTGGTCCATATTCCTCAAACGCTCTCAAACTCCTGTATCCTACTTACAGTGTGGCAGCAAAACTTAAAGTGCTGGAGAGGCTCTGTGACTCTTAATTAATTTCAAAAATCTACAAAATGTCTAAAATAAAACATGAAATTGGGAGACATGAGTTCTAGTAACCTGTTAATTCACCTTTTAGTTTAGTTTAGGGATACAGCATGAAAACAGGCCCTTCGACACACTGAGTCCGTGCCAACCAGCAATCACCCATACACTAATTCTATCCTATACACTAGGGATATGTTTTTTTTACATGGAAGCCAATTAACCCACAATCCTGTACATCTTTGTAATGTGGGAGGAAACCAGAACACCCGGAGAAAACCGCTATGCAGTTACAAGGAGAACGTACAATTTCCGTACAGACAGCACCCATAGTCAGAATTGAACCTGGTTCTCTGGCATTGTAAGGCAGCAAATCTACTGCTGGGCCACTGTGCTGTACCTGTCCTGAAAACTTACACAGACCTCCAAATGAGCCTTTTAGGACTTAGATCTCCAGCAATTTAACACAATGATAGTACCAGCTAAAAAAAACTTCATGATACTGTACATCAGCGTGGTAATGTTCCTCTGCACTCACAACTGAAGAGCTCAGTTCAGTCCCACCAAGTTTATCTACTGGCCTGAGTCCAAAACGTTTGAATTGATTTTTCCGTTTATTTTTACCAGATCAATAAAACTACTCTAACTCTGGCAGTGCACACCATCTCAAGCAACTGCTAGCAAACTGCAAACAAATAGTCAGCTGACAAAATGCATATAAGAAAGCAAGATGCCATCAGTATGCAATCTTGACAGATTTCCTCCAAGACAAAAAAAATATTTTGTTCCAGTAAATAGTATTTTTCTGTAAATTAAAGAATCACAGCTTTCAGACAAGCATCAGTAATATGATTTAAAACATTTCTGAATTGATGCTTCAGAATGCTTGCTTTTCTGTAACACAGAGTTAAGTAGTTAGGGACCTAATCATATTTAATGCCTGTGTCAATTTTACCTTTGAAACTCAGAGTTTGAAGTGAATCGCGAAATTGTATTAGAAAATGTAATGGGAATGATACTGAAATAGAAAAGTGGTCCAAATGTTAATTGGCCATCAGTTGTGGCAGAGGAGCCTGGTTTTTGGCCAAAAACAGACAATTAAACCATTTCTTCAGTCAATTGAAGTAACAGATGAAGAAATGGAAGAAGATGGACACAAAAAGCTGGAGAAACTCAGCGGGAGAAGCAGCATCTCTGGAGAGAAGGAATAGGTGATGTTTCAGGATGAGACCCTTCTTCAGACTAAAATCACGGGAAAGGGAAACGAGAGATATAGATGATGATGTAGAGAAATATAGAACAATGAATGAAAAATATGCCAAAACGTAATGATGATAAAAGAAATAGGTTGTTTGTTGGGTGAGAACGAGAAGCTGGTGCAAAATCGGGTGGGGGTGGGATGGAGAGAGAGGGATGCAAGGGTTACCTGAAGTTGGAGAAATCAATATTCATGCCATTGGGTTGTAAGGTGCCAAAGCAAAATATGAGATGTTGTTCCTCCAATTTGTGTTTAGCCTCACTCTGACAATGGAGGAGGCCTAGGGCAGAAAGCTCAGTGTGGAAATGGGAAGGAGAGTTAAAGTTTAGCAACCAGGAGATCAGGTAGGTCCAGGTGGGCTGAGCGAAGATTGCCCAGTCTATGTCATTCATTCCTTCTCTCCAGAGATGCTGTCTGTCCCGCTACGTTACTCTAGCCTTTTGTGTCTACCTTTGGTTTAAACCAGCATTTGCAGTTCCTTCCTACACAATGAAGAAATGGCACAGAATCTAGCAGTCCGTGATTTCCTGATTGACACATCAGTAGACACACCCTCCAGCCTCTTCTCTCCCCTACTACCTGATTTATTTTTATTGTCCTCTTGGTTTTCCAACACCATTGGCAATTCCCAACAAGGTGTAAAACGTTCCTCAGATTTCATGCAATCAACATAAAGATAAGTAAAATACGTCAATGCGACTGTGGAAATAAAACATTTTGCACCCTCTGCCTTTTCAAATCCTCCACAGTACTTGACATCATCCATTGCTCTATTTCCCTCCATTTTCTCTCCTCTGTGCATCACCTCTGGGATGTCTCAACTTCATCACCATCAGTAATTGCTTCCCCTTTCCACTTTTGAAACTGGTTTTTGAACCTATCTCAGTCCTTCAGCTGAGGCCACTGCATGCTTGCTCAGGCTCCAGACTTGTCGGTTGTAGGAAATGTACAGAAGCCAATTAAACCTAAAAGAATGAACTCAAGTAGCACTAGACCAAGTTGGCTCAAGTACATACATGAGCCATTGGATACAGATGTCTGGACTGGCTGACTGATAGTCAGCTGCAAGGAAGCCATTGGTGGAATCATGACGACCCTCAACTTGAAAGAGAGGAGCCAACTTATGCTCTGCAGATTGAACCCATGGAGGGCTGCCATGACATCTTGTTAACAGCTTTTGTTAACAATAGTAGCTGGATTCAGGGAGGAAGCAGTCAAAGATTTAATGCCCATAGACTGAGCTTCAAACGCAACCACTAGGCATTGGGAATAATCTTAGACTGTTGCTGTATTGTAAGATAGGACATTGCCGCTCAGACCCTTAATTCTGCATATATTGAAATGGAATTGGCTGTATCCATGATGCTGAGAAGGATGGGATTCAATCTCAAGACAAATTTTGGACACTCTTGTGCTCTCTGATATTTCAAGTAATGCAAGCCTGTGCAGACACCAAGAGTTTTACTGTTCACTTACACTCTGCCTTCATTTATCCTCTTAATGTCTTCTTTGGGGGGTTTCAGTAGATCTCTGTATCAACTGTTGCCCAATGCTGGCTTTAGTGTCAATATGTGCCTTGATGGCTGCGACTGCTAGATCAAACGAGAGGGAAACATCTTCATCTCTGTCCTCAACCTCCGCAGGTGGAAGTTCTTGGCTATGAAATATGGGGGGCAAGATGATGTTGAGGATCATGGATGAGGGGTATGACTAACACTATCTGTTTGAATGTTGGAAGAGATTATGGGATGAGTGACAAATGGGGGAATTAGATATGAGCAGATATCATCTACCATGGCCTCTGTAACACGATGAGACACAGGTATTCTCTTATGGCCTCTCCAATATTTAACAACATTCTCCTCCAATCTGACAATCTGATAGATATAGATTAATCCTATTTTGGTTTCCAGCTGACATCTTCCCCATGCACGAGTGTATTTTCCAGTCTTATTAGGAAATGTACCCACTGCAATTGAAGTTGTGATTTGAGGGTGTGAGGTTTTGTGTAGAAATGCATGACTGTGCTTGGCATTAAGGCAATATTTAGTTGAGTGTATCATCAAGAAGCCCCAGTAAACCTGAAATCAATGAACATCAAGGGATAAAAGATTCCAATGGTCAGTGCGGTAATCAACATTAAGGAAAATATTTGTGGTTATACTTAGTGTGAAACCATTCATTCATTGATAGTATTAAATGCCGAGCTGTAATCGATGAATAACAGCCTGACATATGAGTTTTTGTTGTCCAAGTGGTCCAGAGTGGAGTGGAGAGCCAGCGAGATCGCATCCACCGTCAATCTGTTGTGGCGGTAAACGAACTGCATTGGGTCCAGGTTTCTGTCGAGGTAGGAGTTGATTTGTGCCATGATCAACCTCTCGAGGCACTTCATCACCACAGGCGTTAGTGCCACAGGTCGATAGTCATTTAGGCACGTCACCTTGCTCTTCTTGGGCACTGGTAAAATTGATGCCCTTTTGAAGCAGGTGGGAACTTCAGACCTCAGAAGTGAGAGGTTGAAAATGTCCGTAAAAACTTCAGCCAGTTGGTCCGCACAGGATTTTAGAACACGACCAGGTATACCATCAGGTCCAGGCGCTTTTCGAGGGTTCACCCCTCTGAAGGATTTCCTGATGTCGGCCTCTGTGACTGAGACTGAAATACCTTGGTATTCCTATGGTATATTTTGCAACACCATCCCATTTAGGTCCAATATCTCTAACATGGCAGCCTTAGATTTGGTGCTAGAGTCTCTCAGATGGGACTTGAACCTATAACATTCAAGCGAAATTGATACATCATAATCATTTGTTAAAATTGGAAGATGTCAGAGCTTCAGACCTCAGTGAATGATGCATCTTTGTCAAGGATCTAAACCTAATTGAGTCAAATGTTGTTTATCTAGAATTTACTCGTTGAAGTTATTCACATCAACAAGATCCTTTTGCTCTCATTTGTCATTGCAATAAATAATTTAAACCCAGGCAGGTTTGATTAATTACTAAGAGTATCACTGAATGAAAATATATAGCAAACACTTTAACACTGAGACCTTGAAAGGGGTGATAAAAGGCAAAATTTTAACAAACCTTTGTTGTAGTTCGGTTGAAGTCCTGTTGCATTGTTTGAAATCAGAATCAGAATAGTACTTTATTAGCCAAGTATGTTTTGCAACATACGAGGAATTTCATTTGCCAAGTCAGTCATACAAATAAAAGCAACAGATCACCCAAAACACATTTTATTTCGGAGTGACGTGAGCAACTACGTGAAGACCCCGTCCAGCATGCATGCGCGACATCAGCGTTCATGCAGTGCACCCGCGACGAACGGGAGTTCAAGGCGCTCCCGCTACAAATTGCAAGTTGGGCCGACAGGTAAGCAAGACCAGAGAGAAGAAATCTGCAGCTCGCCCCCGTTCGTCTTCCATTGAGGAATGTTCTTTGGAGGGGGGGCAAGAGGCGGCAGGATTGACTACCGAGCCGCGCCCAGCACCGCTAGTGCAGCCTGAGCAGCGGGCTGGAGGTACCTGCAGCCAGAACCGGGCGGTAGTATCCGACGATTCGGATGAAGATGCCACACCGCTCGAGAGCGGCACAGGCAGCCGCCTAAGCTGAATGGAATGGCTTATGGAGCAATTGCTCCAGCGATATCTGCTGAGAGAGCAGCAGCAGACTCGCCAAGAGCCTCAGGCACTCCCGCAGTGCCCTTTACGGCACTGGCCCATTGCTTCACCTTCTTTTGAAGGCAGCATTGGCGACCAGGTCTGGCTGGTCAAGAAGAGGGGTTGTTGGCTGAAGATGTCCGGAGTACGCAGGGTGTACAGGATCAGGAAGAGCTGCTGGGTGTGGTCAACCACTACGTGGTCATTCCACGAGCGGGTCGGCCTTTAGAGCCGAAACTTGCAGCCAGCATTGACCACCTGTCCTCAAAACCCCTACAAGAACAGGTGGTCAATGAGGCTCTTGAACAATATACAGCCCCAGAAAATTGTACATCATTGAATGTACCAGCTGTAAACAGCCAAATTTGGGGACATTTGGGGCAGAACATCAGGAACCTGGAGTTGAAGCTCCAGAAAATCCTTAAACTCCTGACTGCAGGAATAACATCATATGCTCGGTCCATTGATGGTGTGGACATCTCCACAAATCAGCAAGCACATTAGCTCTGCTGTGCACCACTCAATATGAGATAAACAATTTATGGAAGGAAATCATCAAGCCTGCCCTCAACCCTAAATTTGCGGGAACTTTGCAAAACACCGGGTTCAGAACCTCCAATTTCTGCTCTTTGGGAAGGACCTTCCGAAAAAGGTGAAAAGACCTAGAGGAAGAATCCAAGACCTTTGGTCTCGTGAGGGCAGGTTGGAGACGAGCAGACCTAACAAACCCAGGCGGCAGTACCCCACGGCGTCACCAGTCGTCGACCACCATATGCGACTGGTGAAAGCTCGGGGTCCGCACCCATTCCCCGTAAGCCTTTTTTAGGCCAAGGCCCAGAACGGACCCCATGGAAAATGCGCCACCCCCCAACAACATCAACATCAACATCAACAGCAGCCCTCTACAGCCCAGCAGAGATCTCATCATCCAGCGAAGAGGCAGAAGAAGCACCCTGTAAACCATGGAGGGAGGTGGGGTGTTGGATCCTCTCAGCATTTTGAGCAGTAGGGGCTCTATACTAACAGGGGGAGGATTGCACTTGTTTTTAGATGCATGGGAATCCATCACTAATGACAAGTATATACTCAGCAGCATTCATGGCTATAAAAAATTGACTTTGTTCATGAAAACATTCCGCCAGTTCAGCATATACCCCAAAGGGTATTCACCCTCTCAGTCAAAGAGAAACAAGAGGGTTAAGCTGAACTGATGAGACTACTAGCAAAAGGTGTAATTGAAAGAACAAAACATGAACCTTTGGAATTTGTGTCTAATATTTTCACTAAAACTAAAAAAGATGGCATACTTAGACGACATTTTAATAGTAGGGAAAAACCTTGGAGACAGCTATTTTGGCAGTAGCAGCCACAAAATGTTTGTTTGAAACTTTGGGGTTTGTCATACATCCAGATAAATCCAATTTTACATGGTCCACTACCATGGACTATCTTGGATTTATGATTGATACTGTTCACATGATTGTAACTCTGCCGAAGGGGAAGGCATCAGAATTGGCACTATCATGCAATGAACTAATAGATAAACATCAGCCAAACCATACGGCAGGTAGCTAGAGTTATTGGTTTTAAAATGGTAGCAGCTTTTCCAGCTGTACAATTTGGGCCTTTGCACTATCAAAATTTGCAAACAGCAAAAGTGCACGCACTAAAGCAAAAACTCAGGTCACTTTTGACCGAGTTTATAAATTTAACTGCTGAATCCATTCCAGAGTTACAATGGTGGACAAGAAACATGTAGGCTCAGTTCCAGTCCCATAATAATCACCAACCCAGTATTAACCATTCAAACGGATGCCAGTGCTTTGGGCTGGGGAGCAACTAACATGCAATCCAGCACAGGGGCAGATGGACTAATTCTGAATAATCTTGCCTACAGACACGGGGTATCAACTACTTAGAAATGTTGGGTGCGTTTTATGGTTTAAAAGCATATTCATCTAATACACATCATGCACATGTCCGGTTGCAATTAGATAATACCACGGTGGTGGTGGCTTATATCAACCACATGGGTGGTGTAAAGTCAATATTATGTGACAATTTAGTCAACCTAATCTGGCAATGGTGTGTCGAAAGACACATTTGGTTATCAGCAACTAACTGCCAGGTAAGCAAAATACAGTGACAGACACCAGGTCACACAAATTTTACGATAACATCGAACGGATGTTTAAATCCCAAAGTATTTGCTGAAATTACAAAGCAATATGGCACACCAGATATTGATCTATTTGCATCCAGGCTGAATCACCAGGTACCAATGTGTGTCGCTTGGGAACCAGACCCTGAAGCAGCAGCAGTTGATGCATTCATGCTGCATTGGAGGAAAATGTTCTTTTATGCTTTTCCTCCTTCTGCCTCATCAGTCGGGTATTACGCAAGATTCAATTGGATTCCGCTTCAGGAATCTTGATAATACCCGACTGGCCTACACAGCCATGGTTCCCAGTGGCCCTCGACATGGCTGTCCGAAACACCGTTGGAATTCCCAGCAGTCCAGAATTATTAATCCACCCAGTGTCAGGTACTAGTCACCCGTGCCATGACAGAGTCAATCTCCTGGCTTGCAGATTCTAAAAAGACCTCTTACTGGGCCTGGGACTGTCTGAGGACGCCATCAACATGATGACCGCATCCCACCGGGAGTCCACCAGGAGACAATACCTGACCAACATAGGAAAATGGGAACGGTATTGCTCCAAAACAGGAACTACCTACACTACAGCTACAGCCACCAGTGTTGTGGAGTTCCTGGTTGGTTAATCGGAAGGACTCAGCTACAGCGCCATTAATACAGCCAGGAGTGCGTTGTCAGCTTTTTGGTTCCAGCAGCAGGACAACTGGCTTTGGGGTCCCATCCACTAGTGGTCAAAATCATGAGGGGCATCTTTAACACTAATTCCCCCAGACCAAGGTACACTCAGATCTGGGATGTCAGCATTGTGCTGACGTACCTTAGGGGATGGCCACCACCCAGGTCACTCACGCTGGAACAACTTACTCTAAAATCAGTCATGCTCATGGCACTAGTGTCAGCTCAAAGGGTACAGTCCCTCCACCTTCTGAGGCTGGACAGCATGACAAAGTCATTGGACTGTTTCACATTCCATATTCAGGGATTGGTCAAACTAGACCAGGTACCACGCCTCCAGTCATGGAGTTCCAGGCATATTCATCTGACCCACGGCTGTGTGTCAAGATCCATCTTGCCAATTACATAGACACAACATACAACTTAAGAGGGAGAGAAAAAGCCTTCTGGATAAGCCACAAGAAGCCTCATGGTCAGGTGACGAGCCAAACCATTTCAAGGTGGCTAAAGCAGGTGCTTAAGTCCGCGGGAGTCAATACTAATGTTGACAAATCTCACTCCACCAGGGCTGCATCTACGTCGGCGGCTAGGCCCCCCCCCCCCCCCCCCTCCCCCCCCCCCCCCCCCCCCCCCCCCCCCCCCCCCTGCTTGGTGTGGGTTCGGGCGGATGCACCTCGAGTGGCGGTAATGATGCTTGGGTTTTGTGCGTTGCGCGAGGCCCCCCGCGTCGTCGGGTTTCGCTCGCCCATGCGCGCGTTGCGCGCTCGACAGGCCCCGCACCCGGCGGGGCGGGCGGGGGGGAGCCGTGGGTGGGGGCCCGCCGGCCGCGCCCCCCGTGCCAGAGCCCGCCTTGCCGGGGGCTGCTCTGCGGCTAGGGGGTCCCGCGTGGCGCCCCCGCGCCTCGCCGCCCCCTCCGGGGCGGGCCCCGCCGCTGTGCCCCGTAGGCTTGGGGGATTCGCTGGTCCCCCCCCCCCCTCCCCCCCAGTGGCCCCTGCCGATGGTGCGGTCCGCCACCGCCGTTGGGGGGCTGGGCGATGCGTGATGGGCCCCCCATATTGCCAGGGCGGTTAAGCGATTATTTTGTTCGCGTTGCGGAGGTGGTTGCGGCGCCATAGGGGTAGTAGCGGGTGGCGCTTGGCCGGCTGGTGCGCGCCGCCCCCGCGCCTGGCGGCGCAGGTCTTTGCGCGCCGGTATTCGAGTTCGTGATGAGGCTAGGGGGCTCGGGTGGCCCCCACTCAGCCTGGCGGGCCGCGCGACCGGCGCGTTGCTGCGCGGGTGTGGCGTAGGCCAGGGCGCGGCGCGCCCCGATCGGGCGCAGCGGTGCCCGTTGCGACCCCACTCCCGATGGTCGCGCACGACCCCCGCGCTGCAAGGCCTGCGCCTCCGCGAGCGCGGGCGCGCCTGCCCGTGGCTGCGCGCGCCCCCGGCTGAAGGGCGCGTGCGCCCGGCGTGAGGGGCTGCCAGCGACGGGGCTTAGGTGGTCTATACTGATGGTATGGCGTTGTAGTGTTGCGACGACGGTAAAGGCGGGTTATGCGGCGTGGTTGGATGGGTGGTGCGTCTGGTATAGCGACCAGCCGGCCTCTGGGAGCGGCGACTGGTTCATGTTGCGACGGCGCTTGCGTTGAGAAAAGGCAGGGGGCAGGAGGGGAGGCGCTGGGCATGCGCGAGAGCACGCAGCAGCAAGAGTGCGGTCTTTACCTGATGCGGCTTGAGATTTGTAGATGTGTTAGGCTGAATGCCCTGCGCGTTGATTTAGATTCGCAGCGCCTCCCGTTTGAGCGGCGGCTGAGCCTTGGCGCCGAAATCTACTAGGACAACACCCTCTTAGATCGAAGCCTACACGCTCGATGGTGGGTGGCGACGGCAATGTTTTGTTTAAAGTTAGGTGTGTGAGTAGCGCCGCCGGGCATCGCTGGAGCGCGATGGGGTACGAGCCGCGAAGGTCCAGCATGACTTGTAGCTTGCGCGCTGGGATGAGACATGCGCTACGTTAGCTGCGATATGCACGCGGCGGAGCGGGGGGCGCCGTTTTGCTGGCGCGAGCCGTGCCCATCCCGCGGCCCGAGCGCGGTAGTGCTGCAGAAATGCGAAGAATGCGCGGAATACTTGTTGGGGATGTGCTGCTGGAGTCCCGACGCGAGGCGGATATAGCGGGGATGCCTGTGGATTTGCGACCACGCCAGTCAGCCATGGCGGGCAGGCGCGGTTGCGCGGCCGGCCCCCGCGGAGTGTCCAGCCCGGCCGCGGGCTGGGGACCATGCTATGCCTCAGAGCTTGTCGCGCGGTGGGTGGTGCCGGCGCTGCGGTGGCCCGGGGGGCAGGCGAGAGGCGGCTGCGTAGGTGCTTGGCGGTGGGTTGGGGGCGCCCCCCCGGGCCCCGCCCCTTTATCGGTGTTGCCGGCAGCGGCCCCCCCGACCCGCCCGATGCCGCCGGGCCCCCGGGGGGGCGGTGCCCTCGGCGTCTTCAAGTGAATAGTGCTTGTATAGAGAATATTTCGCTGCGAACCCGACAGGGAGTGAATCTGCGCTATGGTAGACGGGTTCCGGCCTCTATAACGTCAGTGGCGTTAAACATTTGTCGGCGATCGGCGAAAGTGCTGGGCCCCCCGAAAATTCAGGCAGGCGATCTGGGGCAGAGCCGAGGATTTTGATGAGTCGGCCGGCTTGATAGCGTGGAATGCGCGTCTTTCATGTGGGTGCTGGCCGTCAGCGAGTGCGATAAATAGTAAGCGCGATCGCGGTTGACTTCAAGCGACGTGCGCGATGCGTAGAGAGCGCATAGCGGGGTTGACCCTGTTCTGGTCGTTTTAGTGCCTGGCTCTTGCGACGCTTTGCGATTGGTGTGCGGGGTGCGACGCGTGTGGCGTGCGGGGCGTTTAGCGCGGCCTCGGCTAGGCGGGGCTGGCGCGAGAAGCGGGAGCCGTGTGGGAGCCCGCGCAGCGACCCATAACACCCGGGTGTTGCGGGCGATGGTTAGCCACCGCCCAGGGGCGGTTGGGTTGGCACCCGCCTCCGCCGCTGGGCGTGAGGTGGTGGAAGGGGCGGCGCTGCGATGACGGCGCGCACCTAAGATTAGCGGGGCGAGGCCGCTGCGCAGGACGTGGTGCGCGGCGGCGCGGCGCTGCCGCCTGCAAATGTAGCGCTTTTTGTGGCGGGCGTTGCGCCGCGTGAGTGTGGGCGCGCCGGTTGGGGGGGGCCGTGGTGGGGCTTGGCGCGGCGGCGCCCACGCCCGTTGGTTGGGGGGCCTCGTGCGCCGGGTTGATAGGAGCCAGCTTGCTCGGGGCGGCTACTTGTGATGGTGATCGCGAACGGCTGTCACCTGTTAGCGTGCTTTTTTTGTAATGGGTGCCGAGTCTATTTGTAAGGCACCTATCTACAATGGGCGGCAGTATAAGCGTTTGCGCGATACGTGGAGCTGACGACACTAAAGGTTCCCCGGGAGGATGAGCGAGCGGTCGTTCTATTGATGGATGTCCGCTCGACTGCGGAGTATGGGCGAAATTGCGGCTCGAGTTAGTTTGCGCTGGTATCCCGTTGTAGCCTTGTGGAATGCGCCTCTGCGCTCGGTAGGTGGCGGGGCGTTGCGTGCGCAATTGCGCCGGCTGTTCCCGTGGGCTGTTTGCGTCTTATGGCTCGAAGGGTTCTGCGCCCAGTCTTGAGGGTTTTGGCCCTGCAGCCTGAGCGAGCGGCCGTGTCAAATGTGTTCTGTGTCTAATCGGGCGCGTGTGCAGGTTCGCCTCGGCTAATGTTCTGTTGTGCGGAGCGCGGGATGTCCTGTTGCGGCTGGGGCGTACGGAGGCGCTGCAGAGGGCGCTTGGGGCAGGCTCTAAGTGGTAGTTTGACAGGGCCTAAGATATGCGCGAGAGTAAGCCCACCTTTCGGAGTGGCGGATGGACAGGAGCGACCGTGGGCCCATTTGTTAGTGTTGTCGACTTTTGCGCGTGACGCATCTCCGTTATACACGTTGGGGGCCCATGGGCGCGCGTGGCGAGCGCTTTTGTGGACCGCGGTTTGTCATTGATTGCGCGGCTCATTCTGTAAAGAGTCTAATAGTCGTATTGGGCATCGCACGCTGGCGCTCTTGCGAGTAGGCGTCGCGTTGGGCTCCGTACTGTGAGGGGGTGCGGCTTGACGGCTAAAGCCCCACCCAGTCCGCGTAGCACGTTATGGCGGGTCCCCTGGCATGGGACAGTCGAATGGACGTGCCTATGGACCATATTCTGGCCAGAGCAGGATGGTCCTCGGAAAGAACTTTCCAAAGGTTTTATAATAAGCCGCTGGCGGAACCTGCCACATTTGCAGACAGAATTTTAGAGTCTGCAGATAATATTTAATTTAAGCCCGGGGGAGCTCTCTGTTTTTTGTTGTCATTAATAAACCTTTTTTGTTCACAAACAGGTTATTGTTGATTGTGATAACATACTTCCTCCCTCTAAGGTCTTCAGACAGTGAGTGAAGCATGAGCTGGTACACGGTTCGGAATCACAGAGCTTTGAAGTCTTCACGTAGACACTCATGTGACTCCGGAATAAAATAGTAAGATTAAATGAGAACTTACCAGTTCGAAGTTTGATCTGTATTTTATGAGGAGTTACGATGAGAGATTACGTGCCCTCCGCTCCCAACCTCTATTATACAGATCAACTGGTAATTAAGTTCTTATTTTTTCTTTACTATATTTATTTCAATTGTTGTGTTTATTCTGCGAATCCACACCGCTGCTTTGAAGAATGTCGGGCATGCATGCTGGACGGGGTCTTCATATAATCCCTCATCGTAACTCCTCATAAAATACAGATCAAACTTCGAACTTGGTAAATTCTCATTTAATCTCACTATTTTAACATGAACATCCACCACAATGACTCCTTCACATTCCTCACTGTGATGGAAGGCGAAATAAAGTTCAAGTCCCTTCCCTATGTTCTCCCACGATCGGGGGCCTCGAGCCCTCCATTGACGGAACGATCTTGACTCCCATAGTCGGCAGCGTTTTGGCCCTTCCGCGTTGAGGTAATCAGCTCCCGTATCGGGGGGGGGGGGTGGATCTCAGCTCCCCCGCGCTGGACAATCGAACCACACATCGGGGCTGATCGAACCTTCCGTGATGTTGGAGCTCCCGACTCGGCCTCTCCCGAAACTGCGAGTGATCCCAGGCAAGGGATCAGCTCCGATGTTGAGCCCCGCGGTGGGGCTCAAAGTCAGTCGGAGGAGGCCGCAGTTCGAGTCGGAGAAAGCGATGTAAAAATCAATCGCATCTCCGGCAAGGTAAGAACCTGAAAAAAAAGTTTCCCCCGATCCCCTCCCCTTCCCCCCATATAAGACAAACCGGAGAACATTAAAACAAACTTTTAACAAACACTAAAAATAAAAAAAAGATGAAAAAACTAACAGACTGCATGCGGAGCTGCCATCGCATGCCGCCCGTGGTGGTAAGTAAACAAGGAAGTCTCAATGTGTCATGGCCAAAAATATTTTCTCACCAACTATCAGTGCAGAATAAAAGAGTTGACCGTTAACTTCGTTACCGTTCCTAAAGCAGTCTTAATCCAGAACTAACATTTTATTAACCTACATAAAATTGCAACAAAAGTAATTGTTGTTGGTGCACTTTGATATCGATGAAGATCTCTAAAGCAACATATTTGCTTATTATTTTTCATATTGTGAGAGGTTTAATCAGCCATAAAGTTGTTCTTGCATTCATAACAAATTCCCACAGCTAATAGATATGCATCCTCTGTATCTCATCAACAAAGGACATTCATTGAATTGTACTTTCAACCTGAAACCTATTGATTTTGTCGTCAAACCATTTACTGCAATGGGAACAATCATTACTTTTAACTAAAAGTATACATGTTAGAATCAATAAGAGTTCCTAGGAGGTCTGGGTTATGTTCCATTTTATAACAATGCAGTTTGACTAGAAAACACTATTTTTCCATTAGAGTAGTGTGTTTCCTGGGCATATCTAATTAACCATAAAAAAAAACATTTAAATGGACCATTTCCGACAATTCCCTATCATTCCTTGACCTCACTATCTCCATCGCAGGTGATAGACTTCTGACCAACATCCACTATAAACCCACTGACTGCCACGGCTATCTTGACTACTCTTGTTCCCACCCTGCTTCCTGTAAGGACTCCATCCCCTACTCCCAATTCCTCTGTCTACGCCGCATCTGCTCCCAGGATGAGGTGTTCCACACCAGGGCATCGGAAATGTCCTAATTCTTCAGGGAACAGGGGTTCCCCTCCCCTACTATAGATGAGGCTCACACCAGGGTCTCTTCCATATCCCGTAACACTGCTCTCTCTCCCCATCCCCCCACTCGCAACAAGGGCAGAGTCCCCCTGGTCCTCACCTTTCACCCCACTAGCCGTCACATACAACAAATAGTCCTCCGTCAGTTTCGCCACCTCCACGTGACCCCACCACTCGCCACATCTTCCCATCTCCCTCCATCTGCCTTCCGCAAAGACCGCTCCCTCCGTAACTCCCTTGTCGATTCTTCCCTTCCCTCCCGCTCCACCCCTTCCCCGGGCACTTTCCCTTGCGACCGCAAGAGATGCTAAACTTGTCGCTTTACCTCCCCCCTCGACTCCATTCAAGGACCCAAGCAGTCATTCCAGGTGCGACAGAGGTTCACCTGCAACTCCTCCAACCTCATGGTTTCGCCGAACACCTCCGCTCGGTCCGCATTAACCAACCTGACCTCCCGGTGGCTCAGCACTTCAACTCCCCCTCCCATTCCGTATCCGACCTCTCTGTCATGGGCCTCCTCCACGGTCAGAGTGAGCAACACCGGAAATTGGAGGAACAGCACCTCATATTGGGGAGTCTGCATCCTGGTAAAATGAACATTGAATTCTCACAGTTCTGTTAGCCCTTGCTGTCTTCTCCCCTTCCTAGCTCTTCCTCAGCCCTCGGGCTCCTCCTCCTCCTTTTTCCTTTCTTCTCTCCGCCTCCCCCCACCCCCTATCAGTCTGAAGAAGAGTTTTGGCCCGAAACATTGACTATTTACTTCGCTCCATAGATGCTGCTGCACCCACTGAGTTTCTCCAGCAATTTTGTGTACCTTCGATTTTCCAGCATCTGCATATCCTTCTTAAACATTTGAATGGCCTTTCCTTGCAGTCTGATCCGAAAAGGGAGCAATAATTGTCTTATAAAATCCAATATTAATTTTTGTTTAGTTTAGTTTAGTTTAGAGATACTGCACAGAAATGGTCCTTTTGGCCCACCAGAACCGCACCGACCACCGAGCCCTGTACATTAACAGTATCCCATACACACTAGGGACAATTTTTACATTTACCAAGCCAATTAACCTATATACCTGTACGTCTTTGGAGTGTGAGAGGAAACTAAAGATCTCGGAGAAAACCCACGCAGGTCACGAGGAGGACATACAAACTCTGTACAGACAGCACCCGTAGTCAGGATCGAACCAGGGTCTTCGGTGCTGAATTCGGTGTAACTTTACCGCTGTGCCACCGCCACCTGTATAATATATGACATAGACCAGATGGGATGTTCTGATACCCTGAGCGATATACATTGTTTCAACTATACTAGTGCAGTGTTAGTAACTGTAAAAGTAATAACTATCCATTAACTGTAAGGAACAGCACACTTTCAATGCAGAACAGAACCTGAGCATTATTATCAATCCCATCACATTTGTAGGTTAATCAACCTCTGTAAATTGACCCCAGTGTGTAGGAAGTAGATACAAACATGGAACTACTGTGCATAGGCGATCGATGTTTAGCGTGGACACGGTAGGCCGAGGGGCCTGTTTCCATGCTGTACTTTTCAATCAACCAATCAATTGTATCTCAGTTTTGCTAGAGTGACTATGAAATTTGGCAGAATAATCACATTCAGTCATATCTCAAGCACATCAATATTAGAGGACAATGAAACTACTCACAGATATTTCAGTACATAGACAATGCTTCTCAAACATTTAAAGCAGTTATGTCATAAGTGATAGTAGTAGAATTAGGCCATTCAGCCCATCAAGTCTACTTCACCATTCAATCATGGCTGATTTATCTCTCCTAATCCAATTCTCGTGCCTTCTCTCCATAACATCTGACACCTATACCAATCAATTATTTTTAAAAGTTAATGATATTTTGACTGCACCTATTAAAATTTTTCAAAAACAATTGGAATAAACCTTATCCTCTGCACCACCACTGCAGCTGTTCTCTTTGCTGTGAGCTGTAATGGCCTTTTGCCTGATCCATTGGTTGCATGGATCAGCCTCCCTGCAGGGGTTCCACAACATGCTTGCAACACACAGGTTGATGTGGTACAAGGCCCGCTGACCCTCACAGCATGGCTGCTGTATCCCCACCCTCACTGCAATTGTTCCCTCATGGCCACAGAGAGGCTGGCAACCGGATTGAGCACTGTCCAGCTCATTATATAAAATCCATTTTGCATATGTTCTATAAACACTTTGTCTGGTAATTTGTTTGAAGAAATTTCTTTCATATGATAATTGCCAACAAGTCAGTTCAATTAATTTGAGTGGAAAGGCTGTGCTCGTGTCTGTTTTACCAACCATGTAGATTAATAGTCTGAAAATAGTGCACAGTACTTATCTGAATTGCAGATGTGGATATCATTGGGCAGTCTTCTCTTTTGGGACTGTAGTCCAAAATTTACCTTTAAACACAAATTTCCATTCTATCCCCTTTCACCTTATTAATCCTCTCTCTCCATTCCTCATTTTCCGACTTGTTTTCTTTCTTTTATACTTATTCTAAGATTCAATATTTTACTTGTGAGCTCATAAAATCCTGTCCATTTTGAGGCCGTGACCTCCACTAAAGAATTAGTCATTTGACTAACACAAACCGTTGATAAAAGCATTTATTCAGCCATTTAGGATTCAGATAAATAAGAATTAACATTGCAATAATTTGATCTGCTGGATTCTAAGTTCTAAATACATAGGCTGACATTTTGGTATCGTACATCAGGGAATATTGTACTGCAGTCTTTTTGACCAATATAATATCCAAAGGCTATGTTTGCTCTTTCATAAAAGATCTGCCCAGGCATTTTTGAGAAAGTGCCAAGGAATGCCCTAGTGAACATTTATCCCTCTTCTGTTATCACTTAATCACATCATCTCATCATTAAATCTGTGCTCTTTGTGGTATGATGCTCTGCACATTTCTAACATTAAAACAACAGGTACACGGCCCAAAAAGTATTTAATTTCTTATAAACTGCATGGAGATATCTGCAGTCAAAAAAAAATCTCAATATATGCAAGTCTTTCTCTGCTTTGTTTCTGATTTAAGATCAACTTTTGAAGCATGTTCAAATTCATATTTATTGAAGTTTTCATTTTTACTTTTCAAATTTTAATATATTTTTCTATAATCCATAATTTTCAAATGCCATCAAATTAAATTATATGTTAACTTTAACTTTGCCGGTTAACTGATTTGATTTTAAATAACACTTGCATCTAATCAGTATGTATTTAATTTGTTTTCCTTGCCATTTAGCCTGGACACTATTTTAACTTGAATGGTATCAATTTATCATTTCTATTTGGCCATTTTAATTTCAAAAGTGGCTTTCCTAAAATAACTGATGGTAATTTTCCTAATAGTTGCTATGCATGTAAAAATGTAATGATTAAGAGGGTTCATGTCTTCTGGGTTCATCTTTGCCAATATTTTCCACCATACCAGATTCAATGTTAAATTATTGATCACATACAGTAAATTTGTTGGCTTGCCTCAGCTCATCACCTGGAATTCTGAAAGGTTCTTTCCCCCCATTCAATATTAATACAGAATTTCGCATAATTGACAGACACATTTTTCATGATCAATATTTAGCATACATCCGCTGTTCTTTACCAAAGCACCACCATCTTGTAAAACCCTGCTTCTCCCAAGAGTATTATGTTTGCAGGTTATATATGAAATGAAGAAATATGTGATTCAGAGAAAAGTATGTTCCACATTCAGATAAAGGCTACCCAGTCGATGTTATCTTATGAGCACTTAACATACTCATATCAAATTCCTTTGTCAGCTATTTAAATGGAGGCAGTGGCCTGCTTAAAATGAACAGGTTAACATCTCCATTAAAAAAGCAGAGAGAAATTGATACATGCAAGTCAAATATTTGCAGAATAATACTGCCTGCAGAAATTTTCAGGCTTATCTCATCTTGTAACAGGAACGTTAGACATAACAATGAGGCTGACTCATTTGTCACTATACCAGGTGTTTCAGAAATAAAGGGGTTAGGCTCCAGGTAAGTGGGTGCGCATATGCAAACAGCTCCATCTATCCACGTGCAAAGTAAGATGTAATGTGACTTGAAATAAAGGCACGATTTTTTTAAAGAATATTGTTCACATTTAAAACATTAGTCACCATAGGTAAACAATGACTAATTTTAAATTAAGAAATATTACTTCTCTAAAATAAAATGCCATGCTCCAAAGTTACAGTCCATTCATTATGCGTTGGATATTGGAACATTGCATATAGAAAAATACAGCACAGGAACAGAATCGTTGGCCCACGATGTCTGTGCCAAACATGATGCCAAGATAAACTAATCTCATGTCTGCACCTGATCCATATCCTTCCATTCCCTGCATTTCCATGCAGCTATCTGAAATCATACCCGCCTCCATCATCTCCTCTGGCAGCGGGTTCCAGGGTCCCACATACTTTGTGCAAAAAAACTTGCTCTGCACATTTCCATTAAACGTTGTCATACCTGCATTAGTAAACATAATTATTTTATACAGTTCAGAAAGCCTGAACACTATGACAGTGAGCCTAAAATCTTGATTATCCACCACATAACTTTTAAAAAATCACTCATCAGATAGCAGCAAATATCATTGTTGCCTAGCTTTTAATGTTAGGCTTGATGTGTTTCTGGACTCTGCCAGCCATTGTAGATGAGCTAATTAGAAGTTGACATGTTTGGTTAAACAATTTTTCTTTTAGCAGCTGATTTGTTGCAGATGACACCATGATGAGGAATCCTGCAATGTTTGAAAGTGATGCTTACAACATAAATCTATGCAAATTGGAAATTGTGTGTGAATGCCCACTGAGTGAGCACAGCCTTTAGTATTAAAGGAAAGTAAAAAATAACTTCCAGGAGGTAATATGTTTGTCTTCTGAGCTCTACTGCTGAGACAGACATGAATGGCAAAGTTGTTGTTATTTCCCCAGCTCTCTTAAGCAGATGGGGACCTCAAAATGGAGTAATGAGAGTTTAGATGTGGTGGAAGGAATTGCAGATGCTGGTTTATACCAAATATGGACACAAAATGCAGGAGTAACTCAGCGGGACAGGCAACAACTAAAGAAGGATCTCGACCTGGAACGTCACCCTTTCCTTCTCTCCGTGATGCTGCCTGTCCGTGAGTTACTCCAGAATTTTGTGTCTATCTTCAATGAGAGTTTAAAGATGTCTGTGAATCACTCAGCCAATTGATCTGCACAGGACTTGAGGATGTGGCCAGGAACTCCATCCAAGACACTTATTCTTTGTGGGTTAACTTTCAGGAAGGCCTTTCTTATGTCTTCCACAGTAATGGGTGGTTCAGGCACACCTGAGACTCGCCAGACAAGTGACATTTCTCCACCGACCTTCTGTTCAAAGCAGGCATAGAATGCATTGAGTTTATCAGGGAATGACTCATTAATTTTAAATTAAAGAGTATAATTCATCTAAATTAAAATTATGTGCTCCAAAATTATAGTCCATTCAGTATATGTATCAGAAATTTGGACTAGTAAGACTAAAGGGTTTAAATAGTTCAGAGAGCCTGCACATTTGGCAGTGAGCCTAAAACCTTAGTTGCCCATCCTAAGTTAAAAAGGCTACTCAGCAGAGAGCAGCGATTATCATTGCTGCCTAGCTTTTAATATTAGGCTTAGCATCTTGCTGCCAGCCATTGCAGATGAGCTAATTAGAAGGTGACATGTTTGGTTAAAGCAGGCTTAAATCCAGGTTTTTCGAGCCACTGATCTGTTGCACATGACACTATGATGAGGAATCCTGCAATGTTTGAAAGTGATGCTTATGACACAAATCCATGCGACAGGGGAATTGTGTGTGAATGCTCACTGAATGAATCTTTAGCATTAAAAAAAAGAGTTTCTGCAAAAATAACTTCCAGAAGGTAACACTTTTATCTTTGTGAGCTCCACAGCAGAGAGACAGACATGAATAGCAATGCTATTGTTATTTCCCCAGCTCTCTTCTTTCTTTCTTTTAAAATATTTGTATTAGCTTTTTTTCAAAAAACAAAAATAAAACAAAAACAATGATATTGATACATAGGGATCAGGATTACATTAATAACAGGTATAACATAAATATGAGTCCAGTATCAAAATACACATTGAATATAGACCTCCCAGTCTCTATGTAAATATTGTTAAATGTTTAAAAGAAAACTTATATATATATATATATATATATATATATAAAGAACAAAAAGAAAAAAAGAAAAAAAAAGAAAAAAAGAGAAAAAAGGAAGAAACAAAACCCCCATAAACTAGAAAAAAAAGCAAAACAGAATCTGAGCTAAGAATTTCAACAATTTAAATCCCTGTTTGTCGTCAGGTCCTTTCTACCATATAAAGGTAAAATAATTTTCATAACGGTTGGAGAGGGAACAATTTATGTTGTGTGAAAATGTTGAATAAATCTTCCCCAAGTCTTATCAAATTTAACCAAGGGTTCAACAATGTCACTCCTGATTTTTTCTAAATTTAAACATGATATCATTTCAGAGTACCAATGGAGTGTGGTCGGAGGGTTAGAGTCTTTCCATTTAAATAAAATAGATCTTCTGGTGATTAATGTGGTAAAAGCAATCAATCGATGGGCAGAACGGGACAAATGAATAGAATCTAACATTGGTAGCCTAAAAATTGCAGTAATAGGATGAGGTTGTAAATCAATACCTAAAACTACAGAAATAGTATCAAAGATGTATTTCCAATATTTTTTCAAAAGTGGGCAGGACCAAAACATATGGGTCAGTGAGGCCGCTTCAGAGTTACATCTGTCACAGGTAGGATTTATATGACCATAAAAACAAGCTAACTTACCTTTTGACATATGAACTCTGTGAACCACCTTGAATTGTATCAGAGCGTGTCTTGCACACATTGAGGTAGTATTAACTAATTGAAGAATCCTCTCCCATTTCTCTATAGATAGATCTCCTAGTGGCAGCATGCTGTAAAGGTTGCAAATTTGTTTGCTCCCTTAACTTTTAACTTTTACTTACCACTCTTTCAATGTTACTTGTTATTACTTGACTTCAAGGCATGGTCTAACTTTTCATAAAGTGTTGATAACACATTTATACTCCTTAATCGTGTAAAGGATGGAGAAAAGAGGGAAGGGAGGCTCTCCAAGGAAGGAATGTGGGAAAGCCACAGCCACAGCTTCTGACTCTAGTATCTTAGAAGCAATATCGAAATGAACGATGAACTGAAAAATGAAATGAAAACTAGATTTTGCAGTTTGGTAGAAATGGTGAAAGGAGTTTCGAGCAAATTGAAGGAAGTTCAAGACAAGCTGATATTGTGACAAGATGAATCTCGAGGAACAAATTGATAACTTGCGAACCCTGGGCCAGAAGAGAGATCTGAAGATTGAAAAACTGGAAAGGAGAATGAATGAAAATACTTGAGCACTCCAGCAATACAAGATTAAAAATATGGATCTGGAAAACAGAAGCTGTCGACTGAATTTGCGAATTGTTGGTTTGCCGGAAGGTCAAAAGGAGATAATGTTATAAAATATGCTTCTAAAATGATAAAGGAGACTTTCAACATTGAGCACTATGAAAATTTTCCATTTTTGGATAACGCACACAGGATTGGGAAGAAATCTGGTAATAAACCGAGACATTTGATTGTCCAGTTTCACTTCTTGCAAATGAAGGAGAATATTCTCCAGGCAGCAAAAACGTTGGGCGTGGTTGAATATGAAGGATACAAGTTTTGGTTTGTTCCTGATTATAGTTACTAGATTTTGGAAATAAGAAAGTCTTTCCATATTGTAATGTCTGATTTGTTTAAGAAAATGTTGCGCCCAGCCTTACTTTATCCAGCTAGACTGCATATATGACTCTTTAATGGTAGCATTAGAATTTTAACAATCCTCAAGATGCTTCCAGCTTTCTGGAGGTTTACGAGGGTGAAGTTCTGACCAGGAGCAATTGATAGCTGATTAAGTTATAATTGGAGATTTACTGTTCCTATTTTGACAATATATCATTTGGTAATGATTAAGAATTTAACTGGACGAGTTGTTTTTCTTTTATATATATTCATTTTTAAGAATTTCTCTGTTAGCTTTTCTATTTTTAAAATTGAAGGAATTTCCCCTTTAGACAAATTATGTGAACGCAGTTCTTGTTTTTCATATTTTGACCTTGGATAAATAATATGAAGTAGCTCTTGCTCTTGTGTTCCACTGCCAACATGTACTTTTTTAAAAAAAAACATAACATTGAACGTATTTTGGCTATTGAGTGGCAAACATGCTTTTTTTAAACTCTGGGTGCTGTTGTTAGGAGAGATGGTGGTAGGGAAGGGATTATGTCGCGTACTGATTGTCTATTGATCAGTTTCAGGCTTTGCATGGGTGGGTGGGGGGGGGGGGTTGGGGGAGGGTTCTTTTGTTTCTTGCTTAGTGTTTTTTCATGTGTGCAGAATCTGAACTACAAAAATGTCTGAAATGTCGTCACTTCTGGCCCCGCCCTAGATTTTTCTTCTTCCAGTATCATGAACTATTATGCTTTAAGAAATTAACCCTTTACATTCCACATGATTTTTAAAATAATATGGATAAAGTTATTAACTTCCTTTCATGGAATGTGAATGGCTTGAACCATCCCATTATGAAGAACATTTTTTTATAAGTTCTTCGTAGACTAACTGCTCAGATTATTTTTTTTCAGGAAACTCATGTAAGGCTAGATGACAATCAACGATTTTTCAAGTTTTGGAGAGGACAGCAGTTTCATTCAAATTCCCAGGCTATGGTGAAAGGGGCCTCTATTATTATTGACTCCTCAATTCCGTTTTTTCATTATGAAACAATTTCTAATCCATATGGTAGGTTTTTGGTGATTACTGGTGTTCTTTATAACCAAAAAGTTGCTATGTTGAATGTTTATGCACCAAATATTGATTACCCTAAGTTTTGTAAACAGTTAATTGCATCCTTTCCTAATTTAAATGAACACTTCTCAATAATGGGTGGAGATTTTAACTGTTGATGGAACCCATTGATTGACAAATCTACATCTGATCATGTGCTTCCAAATAAATCAGCTAGTTTTATCAATTAGTTTTTACTTGACTCTGGAATGTTAGAAGTCTGGAGATTCTTACACCCAAATGACAAACAATTTTCTTTTATTCCTCATGTATATCATAGTTATTCTAGGATTTACTACTTTATAATAGATTCTCAGCTAGTTTCATCGGTCACTGCATGTGAGTATGATGTAATTTCTATTTCTGATCATGCACCATTGAAACTGTCAATCAAACTACCTGATCCAAGTTTAATGCTAAACAATGCGATTTAATGCTACTTTGCTTCAAGATTTAAATTTTGTTAATTTTATTAAAGATCAGATTGCTTTCTTCTCCTTAACAAACTGTACTGAAGAAATATCCAATGGTGTAGTCTGGGATGCTTTTAAGGCATATATTCGTGGACAAATTATAGTAAGATTAAATGAGAACTTACCAGTTTGAAGTTGGATCTTTATTTTATGAGGAGCTACGATGAGCGATTACATGAAGAACCCCACCAGTCCGCATGCGCGTCAATCTTCAAAGCAGTGGTGTGAAATCACAGAAGAACAACAATTGAAGTAATATACAAAGATTATAAACCTAGAACTACCAGATGAGCTTTGTGATATGAGGGTTGGGAGCGGTGGGCACGTAATTGCTCATCGTAACTCCTCATAAAATAAAGATCAAACTTCAAACTGGTAAGTTCTCATTTAATCTTACTATTTTACTTTGGAGTCATGTGAATGATTCCGTGAAGATTTCAAAGGTCTGTGATTACATGTCGATCCAAATCCAGGCATCTCACACTGCATCAGTTGACTCAGGAGGAGTGAATAATAAGCAATACATGGTACTGATTAACATGTTAATGCTTTAATTCACAAAATAAACAAAAGAACACAATAGCAACTCCTCTCTCCCAGGGAGACGCTATGAAACAGAACTTAAAACAGAATGGGCGAACACCCTGGGTTCAATAAGTGGTTTATAATAAAACCTCTGAAAAGTCCATTCATTTGACCATCCTGCGGCCGTGAGGATATGGTCTAGAGGGACGTCCATTGCCCTTGCTGCTGCTGTTGATGCCGCCCTGGTGGAGTGAGATTTAAAATTGTCAGTATTAAATCCTGCACAACCCAGCACTTGTTTGAGCCATCGTGAAATGGTCTGAGCTGACACTTTCATATGTGGCTTTTTGTTACTAATAAACAATGCTACCTCGGAGCCTCTGAGGCTCTTTGTGACCTCGATATAGCGCCGCAAGTGCGCCACTACACACAGCCATAAATCAGTGGGATAAGCTGACAGTACAATCTTGAATCCGGACACCACTGGTCTGCCTTGTTTGATTAAGTCATAGATGTAAAAATTAACGTAATTCCCTGCTGTCCAGGCGCAGTTTGTGCAAAGTCTGAACCCTTTGCACTGATACCAGCGCCATGAGCATCACCAACTTTAGAGTAATCTTTGACAAGCACAAGGATGCGCCTGTACCCCACTGACGAGGCAGCGTCAGTACCATGCTCACATCCCAGATTTCAGAATACCTAGGCCTGGGGGGATTAGAACTAAGAACACCTTCATAAATCTGGATATTAACGGATGAGATCCTACAGACCGAAGTTCTGACCCCTGGCATAAGTACGATGACAAGGCACTCCTGGCACTGTTGATGGCACTATAGCTCAACCCTTCATGGAAATGTAACTTGGACAGAAATTCAAGCACACCTGGGATGGAGGCTGTGTGGTATGTAATGTTCCCATTTAAACAAAATTCCTCCCATTTCCTGACGAGAGATAAACTGCTTTTTCGTACTATCCCTCCAAGACGATGTGATGACATCCACAGTCCGATTGGATAGTCCCAGACCCAGGTATGGCCTTCTTAAAATCCGCAAATTAACAAATTAACATGATCACACAACGGGTGTTGACCTCCAGTCACAGGGTGCACCAATAGATTATGACGTTTTGGAACCACCATAATAGGCTGTGTAATAATGTCCGAAATGAGAGGGATCCATGGCGGTGTGGGCCAATCGGGTACTATCAAAACTCCTGAAGCAGAGTCCTGCTTGATCTTAATCAAGCACTGACTGATGAGGCAAAATGGGGGAAATGCATATAAAAACATTCTGCCCCAGTGTAGCATGAATGCATCCACCGCGACTGCCCCAGGATCTGGTTCCCATGAAACATACTTCGGTACCTGGTGAATGAGTCTGGATGCAAACAAATCGATATCTGGCATCCCATACCGAAGAATTATTTCATTAAATACATCATGATTCAACATCCACTCTGTGTTGAATTTGTGTGACCTGGTGTCTGCCACCATATTGAATCTGCCTGGCAAGTAGACAGCTGAAATCCAATTGTTCTTTTTAATGCACCAGTGCCAAATAAGGTTAACCAATCTGTCACAAGATTTCGACTTGATTCCACCCATGTGATTAGCATACACCACTGCCATGGTGTTGTCAATCTGAAGCTGAACATGTAAGTGATGCTTAGTGGAACAGTAAGCCTTGAGCCCATAAAATGCTCCTAAAAGCTCTAAATAATTAATTCCATGTGATTGGAGAATAAGTGCCCCATGCATATTCCATCTGCCTCCACAGCTAGACCTGATATCAGTAGTACCCCAACCTAGGGCACTAACATCAGTCTGCAAAACAACTGAAGGTTTCCATCAGAATTTTGCTAGAACAATTTGAAATGTTTCTAATCCACCACTGTACTTCTGCAATGGCTTCAGATGGCAATTGCATGGGCCGGTTGAAATGACCTACATGTATTCTGTGCCTGTACCTTTGCCCTCTGTAAATGTTGGTAATGCAAAGGTCCATATTGCACAGCTGGAAAGGCAGCTACCAATTTACCAATTTACCAATTAAGCTGGCCACCTGTTTAATTGAAGGTGATTGCTCCCCCAAGAGCTTGATACAGCCTTCAATTAAATCTAATGTCTTGCCCTTGGGCAGAGTCACAAACATGTGAGTTGAATTAACTGTGAATCCCAAATAGTAAATTATGTTAACCGGCACCAATTTTGATATAGCTGGGTGGATAATGAACCCCAACCTCTCAACCACGGGTTTAACAGCTGAAACTGATAACTCGGCTGCCACAAGGGGTTTTTCCAATTATTAAGATGTCATCCAAATAGGCCATTACAATATGGCCCTGTGCCCGGAGTAACCCCAGTACTGGTTTTAGCAGCTTTGTAAATAATCTAGGGGCTGAGGTTAATCCATTAGGCAGTGCTCTAAATTGCCACAATTGTATCATCCAGCTAAATTTCAAATATCTCTGATACTCTTTATGAACGGGCACTGATTAATATGCATCCTGAAGGTCTATACATGCCATATAACACCCCCTGTAAATCAATTGCTTGGCAGTAGCAAATGTTTCCATTTTAAAATGATTATACTGCACAGACGGATTAAGTCCTGTCAGGTCCAAAATAATCCGACTCCCACCATCTTTCTTTGGTCTAGGAAAAATATTGGATACGAATTGACGAGTTTGATAAATTGTATTCTCAATTACACCTTTAAAATATAATTTTGCTATTTCAGCTTGAATCTCCAAATTCTCTTCTTGTGAGAAAATGAGTGTATGCTCTGGCTTGTGCTGGGTGGGCGGACACAGGTTGGGAACAAATTCAATTTGAAACCCTTGTATACGCTGCAGTATAAACACATTTGATGTTATTTTATACCATTCTTTCAGAAACCTCCCCCCAACAGGTAGGTAATTCTCACTCAATATGTTTCAACAAGAACCAGACCCACCTACCTCCATGATTACCAGTGGAGCTCTTTGTCCTCTGGTTCTGGAAGGAAAAGGCACATTTTCCCGTGCTCCTGCTGGAGTGCGCCAGCTGCGCACATTGAATGGCTGGCTTGGTCCATGCCCGGACACGGTTTCAGCAAACCGCTTGTAGGGGTACTGCCTCCGAAGGGTCCTGCTGGTCACTGGCCCCTTGATGAGCCCAATGTTTATTGCCTCGTCATCTAGCTCCTTCGCCCGCTTTGCGATGTCTTCCCCGAACAATAGGTTCGGTGGCTGGATGTTGCTAGGCTTACACAGGGCAGCGAACCTTGGGTTAATGGTAGGGCGGATGGCGCTCTTTCTAAGGCAGTTTATCTCAAAGTGCACATTGCAAATGAGAGCCAGGGCATCCTGCTGAACTTCAGTCAGGTGCCCCCCATTCACCGACCTCCCGAAAGCCATAATGCCGGGTGCTTTAGCACCCTTTGCAGTTTTATCTCCTGTGCCCGGATGCCTACTCCCATATGGCATGGTTTACGGCTGGTACTTTAAGCGGGATACAATTCACTGGGGTGGCATACTTTTTGGCCATTGCATCCATGGCCAGTTCCTGAAGCTGGTGCGAGGCCAAGTAATTTATACTGGCAGCCAGCTCTTCCCCCAGCGGCTCTCCAGAGTCTATTGGGACGGCAAACCCAGCCGCCAGGAATGGGACCTCTGGCTCATGCCCTTCGTCCCATGGGGCAGCATCCAATGCTAATCCCACAGATTCAGCATCAGAATCGTACTGACCCGGTATGCTCTCCTCCTCCAAGAGGGAGACACTAGGCAGCCCTGTAGGTACTGCTGGCGCGGGCTCTTGGAGAGGCAGGCACTCTTGATGGAGCATCCTCTCCAGTAGGAGCTCTATCCTGGATATCCGTTCTATGGTATCCATTCTCCAGGGAGAACCCTCCCGATCGGACAGACTTTCTGGTGGCCTTACGCTCAGCCACGGTGCCTTCAGACACCAAGTCTGTAGTCGCTGGTCTCATTACTAGCGACTTAGTAGATGAGCTAGGCTGCCGCCCGCTACCCGCACTCCCGCGGTCTTTAGATACTTTTGCTACGGCTCGCCTTGCTGTTAACAATTTCTTCATGCTTGGACTTGCCTTCCTGTAACAAGATTTAACTAGCGCAGAAATGACCTCCAACAAGTTTGACACTTACCTGAGGTGTTTTAAACTTACCGCTGGAGAAGCGCTGCTCCTCCCAGCCGGTCGCAGCGCCATGCGTCAGACGTAATGATGCGCATGCGGACTGGTGGGGTTCTTCACAGAATCACTCACGTGACTCCGAAGTAAAATATCATACTCCGCGGGATTAAGAAAACAAACTCAAAAAGAAATACGAATATTGGCTGATGAGATAAAATAAATTGATAAAAAATATTTAAAAAGCTTCTAGTTTAGTGCTCTATAAGAATAGAGTTGCATTTCAATTGATATATGATTTGTTATTAGTATCACCGATCAAGAACCAGTTACTTAAAACCAAAATTCAATTTTATATACATGGCAAAAAACCTGGTAAATTACTCGCTAATCAGTTGAAAGCGGTGTTGGCCAAATGTCAGATTACTAAAGTGAGTAAGTGGGATGGTACACTAACATTAGACCATGATGAACTTAATAAATCCTTTCAGGAATTTTATACCTCCCTATACTAATCAGAATTTCCTACAGATTCCAATATAATCCATGAGTTTTTAAAGAAACTGAACTTGCCAAATGTACCACATAATGAGTCTCTGTTGTTAGATGAACCCATCACGGAGGAAGAAATACAGAAAGCAATCCTTTCAATGCATTCTGTTAAAGTTCCCAGTTTAGATGGGTTTACAGTAGCATTTTTAAAGTATTTTTCAAGTTTATTGTCGCCCTGGCAATGCAAGGTTTTTAAAGAAGCTTTTTTAATGAATAGATTACCACAATCCTTTTATGAAGCATCTATTTCTTTAATTCTTAAAAAAGATAAAGACCCTACTGAAGTGAGATCATATAGACTATATCACTGTTAAATGTAATTCCAAAATTCTTTCCAAAATATTAGCTATGAGATTGGAAAATATTTTACCGCAAATTATTTCTGAAGATCAGACAGGTTTTATTAAAAATCGTGACATACTTTAACGTTAGGAGATTAATGAATATCATATATACAGCGTCAAATAAAACCCCAGAATGTGTCATTTCACTTAATGCCGAGAAGGCATTTGATAGAGTAGTATGGGAATACTTATTCAATACACTTGAAAAATTTAAGATTGGTCCAAAATGTATTTCTTGGATCATGCTGATATGTGATATACCTCAGGCTTCTGTACTTACCAATAATCAGAGATCCCCTTTTTTCAGGCTCTTTCGAGGTACTAGACAGGGTTGTCCTTTGTCCTTTACTGTTTGATATTTGGAACTTTTGGCCACCGCTGTTTGTGAATCCCCTAATATTTTTCGTATTGCCCGCAGGAATAAGACACATAAGCTATCTCTTTATGCAGATGATCTGTTATTTTACTTTGGAGTCACGTGAGTGACTACGTGAAGAAGGCCGTCAGTCTACTTGCGCGTCATTACGTCTGAAGCATGCGCCAACGATTGACTGGCAGGCGCATCGCGTCCTACCAGCGGCAAGTTTTAAAAACCCAGGTAAGTGTTTTCTAAAACGACTCTGCGGTCGTTTTGGCGGGTTCGTATTTCTTGTCTCTCTAGCGAGAAGAACCTACCATGTCGTAGGTGAGGATAAGGTCTGTGGGGAAGCCGGCTACAGAAGACCACGGAGCTGCAGGTAGGTGGCGACTGTCCGAATCACATTCCAGGCCGCTGGCGGTGGAACCAGTGGCAGCAGACTTGGTGCCTCAGGAGAGCACTGTGGCAGTCCCGCCGGGGCGCAAGGCTACTCACAAGTTGGTCAGGCCCGTAGACTCAGACGAGTCTGGGCCGGAGGAATCCCCTCCTACACTGGGAAGCGTCTGCAGGCGCCTTTCCCAGATGGAGCACCTATTGGAGAGGTGGCTCCAGACTGATCTGCTCCAGCGGAGGGAGCAGTATCAGCCCGGGTCTCCATGGGAGCCCGCGCTAGCCGCACCATACACAGGGCTGCAAAATGTCTCCCTCTCTGGAGAGGGGAGTACACAGAGTCAGTATTACCCTGACTCAGAGCAGGGAGGCACATCAGGTGAACACTCTCGGGGGCATGGGACCGAAGTGCCTTTACTGGCTTCCAAATTTGCCATTCCCACTCCAACAGGAACACCTCTGGATGAAGAGCTGGCCACCACAATAAATTACCTGGTGTTGCATCAGCTCAAAGACCTGACTATGGAGGAGACCGCCAGCAGATATCATACACCTGCCAACTGTGCCTCCCTCAGTGTGGCAGCCATCAACCACACCATCTGGGGACATATTGGAGCAGGGGTAAGAGCCCAGGAGGTCAAACTCCAAAAAATGTAAAAATTATTGGCCTCTAGAAACATAGAAACATAGAAATTAGGTGCAGGAGTAGGCCATTCAGCCCTTCGAGCCTGCACCGCCATTCAATATGATCATGGCTGATCATCCAACTCAGTATCCCGTACCTGCCTTCTCTCCATACCCTCTGATCCCCTTAGCCACAAGGGCCACATCCAGCTCACTCTTAAATATAGCCAATGAACTGGCCTCAACTACCCTCTGTGGCAGAGAGTTCCAGAGACTCACCACTCTCTGTGTGAAGAAAGTCTTTCTCATCTCGGTCTTAAAGGATTTCCCCCTTATCCTTAAGCTGTGACCCCTTGTCCTGGACTTCCCCAACATCGGGAACAATCTTCCTGCATCTAGCCTGTCCAACCCCTTAAGAATTTTGTAAGTTTCTATAAGATCCCTCTTAATCTCCTAAATTCCAGAGAGTATAAACCAAGTCTATCCAGTCTTTCTTCATAAGACAGTCCTGACATCCCAGGAATCAGTCTGGTGAACCTTCTCTGCACTCCCTCTATGGCAATAATGTCCTTCCTCAGATTTGGAGACCAAAACTGCACGCAATACTCCAGGTGTGGTCTCACCAAGACCCTGTACAACTGAAGTAGAACCTCCCTGCTCCTGTACTCAAATCCTTTTGCTATGAAAGCTAACATTATTGGACTCTGGCATAACAGCCTTTGCGAGATCCGTAGATGGGGGACTGCTGACGGAGACACAGCAGGACACTGTGGGGCTTCTCTGTAACACCTATTTTGAGATCAACTGTCTGCGTAAAAACGCAATACGGCCGGCACTCAACCCAAAATTTGCTGTGCTGTGCAAGGCCAGCAACATCTAGCCGGCCAAGATGTTGCTGGCCTTGCAGACCAGCCCAAGCAGGTCCGCGAGCTGGACGATGAGGCCAAGACCATACGCCTCATGAGCCGAACCCCAACTACATCCAGGGGCTCATTACACCGGGCTCACCCCTATGCCGCCTTTAACATCAGGCAAAACCAGCCTAGAGGCTCTGGGACAGGAGGAAGACTCGAGCTGGAAGCACTGAGGTCTTTTTTTAGGGGTAGGCCCCAGCCGGCCCATGGCTCGGATGCGCGGGGAGCACCCGCCATCAGCCTTCCTACCCAAGGCATGAGGACGGAAACCAAGACCACACCAGCAGTAACGTCCAAGGTAGGAGAATCTAGTTCCTTGTGGAACACCTTACACATCACTCACTCACAAGTTGGGGGGAGATTGTGACATTTTTTGATTGAATGGAACTGGATCACAGCAGACCCATTCATACTGCACAGTATACAAGGTTTTAAAATTGAGTTCCTTCTTGATTCATCACCACCCACACAAAATTTGCCAAACCGCACATATGTGTTCTCACTACAGGAAAGATTTGAGGTACAAGCTGAAATTCAGGCTTTACATACAAAAGGGGTGATTCGGAGGTTGCACCAGGAATCACATCAATTTGTATCCAACATATTCACCAAGCGGAAAAGGGACGGAGGATGTCGTATCATCCTGGACTTGACAGAACTCAATACCCATGTGCAGAATAAACATTTTAAAATGGATTACTTTGGCACAGTCATCCAACTGGTTTCCAAAGGATGTTACATGGCTTGCATAGATCTAAAAGATGCATACTACGCAGTATCCTTTCACAGGGAGCACAGGAGATATTTGAAGTTTAACTGGATGGGGCAACTCTGGCAATTCAAAACATTGCCTAATGGGCTGACTTCAGCTCCCAGACTATTTTCAAAATTATTAAAAAACAGTTCTGGGGCTACTACGAGCACAGAATCACATGGTGATGGCTTATTTGTATGACATTCTAATTATTGGGGACACCAAGGAATCAGCCGAATCATCTGTTTCAGCTACCAAACTCATGTTTGAGAGATTGGGATTCCTAATCCATCCAGTTAAGTCAAAATTGACTCCAATCAGGGTAATTGATTCAATTCAAATGTCGGTGACACTGCCAGGTGACAAGCAATCAGATTAAAGGAAGCCTGCAATAAGCTAATTGCTAAACAGCAGCCAACAATCAGACAAGTAGCAAGTGTAATTGGCAAGCTTGTGGCAGCCTTTCCAGCTGTACGCTACGGACCTTTGCACTATCAAAATTTACAACATGCAAAGGAACGGGCTCACAAATCTCACGCAGGCCAATTCGGCAGACCCATGCAATTACCACCGGACCCGTTGCAGAATTACATTGGTGGGCTACGAATATACATCACTGCTCCAAGAAAATTCTAATTGATACTCCATCGGTAATATTACAAACCGATGCAAGTGGCCTCGGCTGGGGAGCAACAGATACCATCTCCAGTTGCGGGGGTCGATGGAATGTGCAGGAGTCCTTAATTCTACAGCAACATGGTATTAACTACTTAGAGTTGTTGGGAGCACTTTATGGACTAAAGGCTTATTGCAGCAATATGCATCATGTGCATGTTCAACTACAGATTGACAACACCACGGCGGTGGTGTATGTCAATCACATGGGTGGAATAAAGTCTGTATCTTGTGAAAAATTGGCAAACCTTCTTTGGCATTGGTGTATTGCAAGGAACATTTGGGTCACGGCAATTTACCTACCAGGTAGATACAATATGATGGCGGACACTAGATCATGGAAATTCAAAGATAACACAGAATGGATGTTGAATCGTGTCGTGTTTACCGACATTGTTGCCTGATATGGCATGCCGGATATTGACTTGTTTGCATCCAGATTGAATCACCAGTTACCCAAATATGTGTCATGGGAGCCAGACCCAGGTGCAGTGGCAGTCAATGCATACACACTGCATTGGGGAGGAATGTTCTTGTATGCTTTCCCTCCCTTTTGCCTCATCAGCCGATGCTTGGTAAAAATAAAGTAAGACAATGCTACAAGCATTTTGGTAGTGCCAGACTGGCCTACGCAATCTTTGGTTCCCACTAGTCCTGGGAATAATGACACAGCCTTTCATGGCTGCCCCTCAAAGCAAGGAACTGCTGGTACACCCAGTAACGGGGGGGCCACCACCCACTACATGACCAAATCAATTTATTGGTTTGCAGATTCTGAGGAGACCATACCTGGGGCTCGGACTGGCTGACCAAACAGTGGATGTCATAACAGCGGCCCGGAGGGACAGTACACAAAGGCAGTACGTCTCTCACATCAAGAAGTGGGAGGTGTACTGTCATGCCTCCAACATATCATATGACACAATGTACATCACGGATGTACTGGAGTTCCTGTCAACTTTATATTATGACCATACATTAGGCTACAGTGCCATCAACAGTGCCAGAAGTGCACTATCCTCATATTTAATGCTGGGAACGGGGCCCCACCCGGTGGGAACACATCCCCTTATTACCAGGTTCATGAAGGGAATATACAACACTATACCCCCAGGCCACGGTATACGGACACATGGGATGTTAACACTACTTTGCCAGTGGGCCACAGCCACCTTCTTATCCTTAACCAAGCTCACCCTCAAGCTGGTCATGCTGATGGCGTTGGCATCGGCGCAACGAGTCCAGACGTTGCACAAGCTATGACTGGACAACATGACCATCAACACTCACACCATAACCTTAATCATCAATTACTTAATAAAACAGAGCAGGCCAGGGGTACCAGGGCCCAAGCTTGAGTTCAAAATCAAAGTCAAGTGAAGTCAAAATAGTTTATTGTCATGTGTCCCTGACAGGACAATGAAATTATTTCTTTGCTTAGCACAACAGAACATAGGCATGTAGTAGGCATTTACTACAAAACAGATCAGTGTGTCCATATACCATTATATACGTAAATACACACATGAATGAATAAATTGATAAAGTGCAAATAACAGATAAATGGGTATTTTACTTCGGAGTCACGTGAGTGACTACGTGAATAGAAGCCCGTACAGCCGTTGGTGCGTCATGACGTCAGACGCTGGTGCAGTTGGCCGGTTGGAGCAGCAGCGCTCCTCCGAGCGGTAAGTTTAAACCGAGGGTTACACGAAGAGCTGGAGAATTTAGCGCGTGCAGCAGCATCTAAGGAGCGAAGGAGATGGGCGACGTTTCGGGTCGAGACCCTTCTTCAGACTTCACCCTCGATTCTCCAGCATCTGCAGTTCTTCGTTAACAAGTTTAAACGGAGGTAAGGTTTTTAAAAAAAAAAAAAAAATTTTTACCACATGTCATTTTCTGCGACGGTTTGGAGTTCTTAGAGAATGTTGCAGAAAGTGAAGAAGGTGTCGGCGAGGCGCTCCGGAGGTAGAAAGGAAAAGTGGCCAGGAGAGTGTTGAGGATGGAGGCCCGTCTGGTACACCTGGTCCGGTGCTGGCTACACAGCCAGTGGTTGCGGACCCACTGCCGGGGGGCAGTGGAGGCTTGCACAGTAGGGCGGAAGGCCACTGGCAAGTCTCTGTGGCCCATAGATGAGTCGGGCATGGAGGTTATACCCTCCATAGGAGAGTCCGTTTGCTCACGGCTCTCCCACGTCGAGATTCTATTACAAAAGAATGCTCGACAGGGACCAGCTCCATAAGGAGGAGTGGTGCCCAAGCCAGGCTGATGGAGAGCTTGTGCTAGCAGCACCTGTTTCAGGGCTGCAGAACTATCCTGCCTGTAAGGACGATGTTCCATCAGTGCAGTTTTGCTGACACTGATTCTATGCTGGGGAAGAGCAGTAAAGGAGTTCGGTTGGAGGTAATTCCGAACATTGCTGGGAAGTTTGCTGAGCGTAGAGAGGCAGGAAAGGCGATTGATGTAGAATTGGCCGAAGCAATTCAGTATATGCTCTCCCACCAGTTACAGGAGCTAGCTATGGATGAAGTAGCAAAAAACTATAAAGCTCCTGTTAATTGTGATCTCCTGAAGGTACCGGTGGTTAATCACCAAATTTGGTCATAGATGGGTATGCCTGCTAGGGCCCAGGAGATGAAGTTTAAAAAAGTGCTTAAACTGTTGTCAGCAGGTATTACAGCTGTGGTGAAAGTTATTGATACAAACGATATGGTTGAAGCACACCAGGATGAACTGGGATTCCTTTGTAATGCATTTTGAAATTAATAATATCGGGAGGGCCGCTATTAGGCCAGTGCTAACCCGAATTTGGCGAGTTTGTGCAAACCGACCAGTGTACCACCACGAAATCTGTTGTTTGGTGGTAACCTTGCAAAAAGGGTCAAAGACTGTCATGAGGTTGTTATAACCATGGCCCTCATTAAGCCAGCTGGCAAGCAAGGCAAAAAAGGTTCTCTACAAGAAGTCGAGGACAACAAGGTCCGCAAGGAAAGATGCAGGTAAGGAATATAACATTGACAGACGATGAATTAACTGATGTTCCTGTTCAAATTGGGGAAGGTTAAAAATTGTTTCTCAAACAATGGCAGCAGTTGACAAGCAGTTTGTTCATACTTAGTGTATTGAAGGGGTGAAAATTTGAATTTTACTCTAAGGACAGTCTACCTCATCAACATTTTCCTAGTCGTAAACTTATTTTCAGATGAGGAAATTGTGCTTATTCAAGCAGAGATTCAGTCGTTACATAAGAAAGGGGTAATTGAGCCTTCTGTCTATCAAAGTCAACAATTTCTGTCAAGTATATTTCCCAGATCTAAAAAGACTGGGGGATGTAGAATTATTCTGGATTTATCGAATTTGAACAAATTTGTTTGTTATAGGCATTTCAAAATGGAGACCTTTACCACGGGCAAACATCTAGTGTCCAAAGGGTATTATATGGCAACCATTGATTTAAAGAATGCGTATTACGCAGTGTCTATTCATGGTGATGATAGAAGATATTTGAAATTTATTTGATTGAGCTGTGGCAATTCAGGGCATTGCCGAATGGATTAACTTCAGCTCCTAGATTATTTACTAAATTGGTAAAACCTGTGTTAGCATTACTTAGAGCTCAGGGGCATGTGGTAATGGCCTATTTAGATGATATTCTGATTGTTGGAAAGACTCATGCTGAAACTCAATCATCAGTTTCAGTTGTTAAAATCACTTTTGAACAAATGGGATTTGTTATTCACCCAGATAAATCTAAATTATCACCAGTCCAAATTATTGATTATCTGGGATTTACCATTAATTCCAATCACATGTTGGTAACTTTGCCCAGGATGAAATTGAATCAGTTAATTGAGGACTGTGTTAATCTCGTTGGAGAACAACGGCCTTCGATTAGACAAGTAGCCAGTTTAATTGAAGTTGTTGCAGCCTTTCCAGCTGTGCAGTATGGTCCTCTGCATTATCAACAATTACAACGATCAAAGGAACAGGCACTGAGAATACAAAGGGGCCATTTTTGATAGGCCTATGCAGTTGTCAGCTGGGGCGATTGCTGACATACAATGGTGGATAGTACATGTTTCAAAAAGTTTAAGGAAGGTTTTGGTGGAATCACCGTCACTGATATTACAGACTGATGTAAGTGCACTGGGTTGGGGTGCAACAGATATGTCTTCTAGTTGTGGAGGCAGATAGAATGTGGATGAGACATCGCTTCCTCAATTAAGAGGGATTAATTATTTAGAGTTGTTGGGCACCTGGTATGGGCTCAAAGCTTATTGTTCTACAAGGTGGGATCTGCATGTGCAGGTCAGATTGACAACACCACAGCAGTGGCATATGTAAACCACATGGGTGGAGTTAAGTCACAGTCTTGTGATAGACTGGCTAACCAGATTTGGAGCTGGTGTATTGACCAAAATATCTAGCTTTCAGCACTTTATTTGCCAGGAAGAGGTCACGTCAGTTTAATGACAACATTGAATGGATGTTAAATCAGGATGTATTTAACCAAATGATTGATCAGTATGGATTTAAAAGGAGTTTGTTACCAGTGTTGCAGAAGGGTGAGGTGGTAGCAGTTTCCAATAAGGAAAAAGCAGACATGTGTGTTGACAGTTTTCAAGCAGTGCATAGATCAGAGAGCATGGGAGTGGAGAGGTGTAGAAAGAGAATCGAGCTGATGGCAGTTAATCAGTGGAAGCTGAGAGGAGTTTAGAAAATGATAATACCTTTAATCTGTTTTTTACCATAAAAGAGTTGAAGGATGCAATTATGTCCGGGGCAAATACCTCCCCGGGGAGAGATAGGTTGTCGTATGAGTTATTTAAACATCTGGATGATATTGTACTTGATGAAATCTTAGCTTTGTTTAATACTGTGTGGGCAGAGGGTTATTTGCCAAAGAATGGAAACATGCAGTCGTGGTCCCTATTTTAAAACTGGGCAAAGAGGCATCTGACCCTAGCTCTTATCGACCTATAGCGCTCACAGCAGTGCTCTGTAAAATTATGGAGAGGATGGTAACCAATAGACTAGTTTATTTTTTAGAAACTAGAGGACTATTTGTTGATGTACAGAATGGTTTTAGGAATGGAAGGTCTACAATGGAGTCTGTATCAGTTTTGGATCAGGATATTAAAAGGGCATTTAGAAGCAAGGAAAATAGTAGTGAGTGTATTCCTTGATATTGAGAAGGCATATGATTCTTTGTGGAAGGAGGGATTAATGATTAAAATTTTTGACTTGGGAGTCAGGGGACGAATGTTCAACTGGATTAAGGATTTTCTATTGAATAGAACAATACAAGTAATGGTTGGTAGTGTCACATCAGAGACTGTAGAGATAGAGAATGGAACCCCGCAGGGAAGTGTTATCAGTCCAGTTTTATTTAATATCATGATAAATGACATATTTTGTAAATTAGAGAGAGGATTTGGTCTGTCTTTGTTTGCAGATGACGGGGCCATCTGGAAAAGAGGTCGTAATGTAGAGTTTGTTTTAAAACAGATTCAAAGAGTGTTAGTGTCTGAAGAGGAATGGGGGAACACATGGGGCTTTAAAATCTCTGCCTCTAAGACTAAATATATGGTATTTGGTTTTAAAAGAAAGTTACCTAAGATAGGGTTGTATATGTATGGGTCTCTATTGAGAAGGTAAAGGTTTTTAAGTTTTTGGGTGTTTGGTTTGAAGAGCGTATGACTTGGGCTGTGCATGTGGGTAAAATTGTGTTGAAATGTGAAAAAGTTCTGAATGTTATGAGAAGTCTGGTTGGGTGTGAGTGGGGGGCTGACAGGGAGACAATGCTGCTAATTTATCAGCCATGATCAGATCTTCTCTTGACTACGGGTGTTTTGTGTATGGGTCTGCGTCTAAAACTGTTCTGGCTAGGCTAGATGTGTTGCAGGCAAAGGCTTTGAGGCTTTGCTGTGGAGCCTTCAGAACTTCCCAGTCCCTGCCCTGATTGTTGAAATGGAGAAATGCCCTTATGGTTAAGGCGCATTAAGCTAGGGTTACATTACTGGGCTAAACTTTGTGGGTGTAATGATACCTTCCCAGCAAGGTGTTTGTTGCAAGAGGTTGATGATGGTAACAAATATAACACATTTTTTGTCATTATAAATCAGTGGGCTAGGAAGCTGGGTTTGGAACAAGGGGGTATTATAGAGCATACAATATGGTTACCTGTGCCTTATTGGGTTCTTCCTGAACTGTTTATTGAGCTTGCTTTTCTTCAGGAAAAAGATAAGCGCGAGGTGACTCCAAGAATAGTGGAATATCTTAATTCAATCAGTGAGAGCACTTTGATTGTTTTTACAGATGGATCTAAAGATCCAGTTAGTGGGAGAGCTGGGTTTGGCGTGTATGTGGAGCAGCTTGGGTTGAAGATTGGCCGACGCATTTCTGATGGAAGCTCTGTTCTCACGACTGAATTAATGGCAATTCAATGGGCTCTATGGTGGATTGAGGAAGCCAGTTTTAGAGAAGTCATTATTTGTTCTGATTCTGCAGCTGCTCTTGAAACTTTAAGAGTAGGGAAATCTAACGCTCGTCCTGACATTCTAAATGAAATCTTGAGTGTGTTTTCTAGAATTGGGTTTGTGTGTAACATCACGTTTTGCTGGGTTCCCAGGCATGCTGGGGTGAGGGGAATGAGCAGGTGGACCTCATAGCAAAGGAGAGTTTAAGAAGAGAAATAGATATCCATGTATCATTGGGGAGAGTGGAACTGAGAGAAATAATTAAAGAGGGCTTAACAAAAGAATGGCAGAGAGGATGGGAAAAGGAAGTCAGGGGTAGACACTACTTTTCGGTACAAGCTGAAGTTAGAAAAATATGTTTCTGTACATCTCTGTCCCGTAGGGACTCAGTTAGACTGTGTAGATTGAGGTTGGGACATTGTGGGTTAAATTACTGTTTGTGCATTGTAGGGAAACATGTTTCTGGCTTGTGTGAATGTGGGAGTAAGGAGACAGTTAAGCATGTTTTCCTAGAATGTAAAAAGTATAGGGTAGCAAGAAAGGCATTGTTTGCTAGACTGACAGGACTTGGAGTTGAGGCTTTTTCTGTTTTATCTTTGTTTGGGCACAGTGAGAATCATCAGCTGATATCCAGGGCTGTTCTTCAATTCCTGCATGTTACAGGACTGTATGTAAGAATTTAGTTCAAATTTTGACCTGTGGAAGGCAGTAATACGCTTAGCAGCATCTACACTGCCGGAATCCTATAAGAAGAAGAAGAAGAAGAAGTATGGATTACCAGATATTGACTTGTTTGCATCTCGATTAAATCATCAGTTACCTAGATATGTTTCATGTGAACCAGATCCTGGGGCAGTAGCAGTGGATGCATTTTCGCTGCATTGGGGAGGAATGTTTGTGTATGTATTTCCTCCATTCTGTCTCATCAGCAGATGTTTGCAAAAGATCAAGGAGGACTCCGCTTCAGGGGTATTGGCAGTGCCAGATTGGCCTACACAAGCATGGTTTCCCATTGTATTACAAATGGCTAGGGAGCCTTACATGCTTATGCCCAAGAATAAAAATCTACTGGTAAATCCAGTCACTGGGGATCAACATCCTTTATATGATCGTATTGATCTGTTAATTTGCAGATTTTAAGGAGGCCATACCTGGGTAGAGGACTGTCTCATCGAACTGTGGATGTTCTCACGTCGGCCTGCAGGGATAGTACACAGCAGCAATATATCACCTATATAAGGAAGTGGGAGCAATTCTGCCTACAGCAGAATATTGTATATCACACTGCAGGGATCACGGACGTATTGGAGTTTGTCAACTCTTTATTTTGACCAAAAAATTAAGTTCCAGTGCGATTAATTCAGCCAGAAGTGCTCTGTCCTCTTATTTACCTATGAATGCAGAATTGCATACAGTAGGGACACATCCGTTAGTTTCAGAAGGGAGTTTTTCAATTCTAATCCTCCTAAACCCAGGTATGCCGGTATTTGGAATGTGAGTGAGGTTTTTATGGTTCTTCGCCAGTGGGCTCCGGTTACAAGCCTATCAGTAGCCAAATTATCTATGAAGGTGGTCATGCTTATGGCGTTGGTTTCAGCTCAACGTGTACAAATGTTGCAAAAGCTACGGCTAGATAGAATGCATGTGTCGGCTGATGCCATTATATTTTATGTCTATGATTTGCTTAAACATAATAGAAGAGGCATGACAGGATGTAAGATTGTGTTTTCAGCATACCCCGCAGATGATCGCTTGTGTGTAGCCTCACATTTATCTCGTTACATTGAGATTACTAAACCTCTGAGAGGAACAGAGTTGGCTTTGTTTATTAGTCACAAAAAAACCACACAGTAAGGTGTCGGTGCAAACGATTTCAAGGTGGCTAAAGCAGGTCCTGGCAAGTGCTGGAATTGATACTGATAAATTCAAATCTCATTCCACCAGGGCGGCATCAACTTCCGCGGCCAGGGCGATGGACTTGCCAATAGACCATATCCTCGCGGCCGCAGGATGGTCCAGTGAGCTAACTTTTCAGAGGTTTTATCACAAGCCGATTTCAAGGCTCGGGGTGTTTGCTGATTCTGGTGTCAGTACTGTTACACTTTTCCCCTGAGTTAGAGGGGTTTGTTATGATTTGTTTGTAAATAAACTGTTATTTCATTTAACAAATGTATTACTGATGCATGATTGATTGTTAACGACTTTTGAGTCAATCCAGGCAGTGTGAACGTCGGATTTGGGTCTGCGGCGTGAATTCACAGTGCTTTGAAGTCTTCACGTAGTCACTCACGTGACTCCGAAGTAAAATAGTAAGATTAAACGAGAACTTACCAGTTTGAAGTTTGATCTTTATTTTATGAGGAGTCGAGTTGAGGGACTACGTGCCCTCCGCTCCCACCCTCATAGATTTCATCTGGTAGTTCTAGTTTTATCATCTTACCGTTATACTTCGGTCGTTGTTAGCTGTGAATTCATTCCGCTGCTTTGAAGATTGACGCACCAACGGCTGTACGGGCTTCTATTCACGTAGTCCCTCAACTCGACTCCTCATAAAATAAAGATCAAACTTCAAACTGGTAAGTTCTCATTTAATCTTACTATTAATGTTCAGAGTTTTGTCCAAGCCAAGTTTAATAGCCTGATGGCTGTGGGGAAGTAGCTATTCCTGAACCTGGTCGTTGCAGTCCTCAGGCCCCTGTACCTTCTACCCGAAGGTAGCAGGGAGATGAGTGTGTTGCCAGGATGGTGTGGGTCCTTGATGATGCTGCCAGCCTTTTGAGGCAGCGACTGTGATAGATCCCCTAGATGGAAGGAAGGTCAGAACTGATGATGGACTGGGCAGTGTTTACTACTTTTTGTAGTCTTATCCTCTCCAGGGCGCTCAAGTTGCCGAACCAAGCCACGATGCAACTGGTCAGCATGCTCTCTACTGTGCACCTGTAGAAGTTAGAGAGAGTCCTCCTTGACAAACCAACTCTCCGTAATCTTCTTAGGAAGTAGAGGCGCTGATGAGCTTTCTTAATAATTGCATCTGTGTTCTCGGACCAGGAAAGATCTTCAGAGATGTGCACGCCCAGGAATTTGAAGCTCTTGAACCTTTCAACTGTCGACAAATTGATATAAACAGGACTGTGGGTTCTCATCCTACTCCTTCCAAAGTCCACAATCAGTTCCTTGGTTTTGCTGGTGTTGAGGGCCAGGTTATTGTGCTGGCACCATATGGACAGTCGCTCGATCTCTCTTCTATACTCTGACTCATCCCCATCAGTGATACGTCCCACAACAGTGGTGTCGTCAGCGAACTTGATGATGGAGTTCGCACTATGACCGGCTACGCAGTCATGAGTATAGAGTGAGTACAGCAGGGGGCTGAGCACGCAGCCTTGAGGTGCTCCTGTGCTGATTGTTATCAAGTCTGACACATTACCACCAATATGAACAGACTGTGGTCTGTGAATGAGGAAGTCGAGGATCCAATTGCAGAGGGATGCACAGAGTCCCAGTTCTGTGACTTTGGCAGTTTTGGATAAAGAGTTCTAAAGCCGGAGGGCCACGAGGGGGGATCCACGAGGAAGGGGTTCGTTGGAGACGGGAAAAGGGACAACCAACAAACCTGCATGTTTTTAGAGTGTGGGAGGAAACCGAAGTTCCCAGAGAAAACTCAAGCAGGTCACGGGGAGAACGTACAAAGTCCGTGCAGACAAGTACCCGTGGCCTGGATCGAACCTGGGTTTCTGGCACTGTAAGTGCTGTAAGGCAGCAACTCTACCACTGTGCCACCATACTGCCCTTTTGTTTTTCATACTGTCCAAAATTACCTGTGAAGTATGTTTAAAGGCTAATCACTGTTGTAAAATAATAAGCTCACCAGCTAATTTATATTCAGCATGGTCCCAAACAGGCCCTAAACTGAATGATAAAATAATTTGTTTTCAATTATGTTGATTACAAATTTATATCTTGTCCTCGTCTTCAGTTGCCTCTCCACGTTGAACACAGCTTGCTTCTACTTCCGTTCTGTAGTGGCCAATGTGGCCAATATGGGATCCACACACACACTGGATCAGCCAGTGTTTGATAGGATATGTGGGTGGGTAGTTTGGGAAGCGATGCACTCCTTCTGCCATTTTCCATGACCTTTTGTGAGCCCTTGACAAAGAGATTTAAGTTCTCAGTGTCATCCCAAATTCCACAGGATAACCCAGGATTCACAAAAGTTGAATCATAGTGATACAGCATGGAAACGGGACCTTTGGCCCAACTTGCCCACACTAGCCAACATGTCCCAGCTACACCAGTCCTTTTCCCTCCAAACCTGTCCTATCAATGCACCTGTTCAGCTGTTTCTTAAATGTCGGGATAGTCCCTGCCTCAGCTTGTTCCTTACACCCACCATCCTTTGTGTGAAAGAGTTACCCCTCAGATTCCTATTAAATCTTTTCCCCTTCACCATAAACCTATGTCCTCTTGTTCTCGATTTGCCTACTCTTGGCAAGAGACATTATGCATCTACCCGATCTAGTTAGTGAAGATATTACAATTGTTCAAGGACGCTTTGTGGACATCCTTGGAATGATTCTCTATCCTCCCATTGATCCCTTGCTAATGTTAAAGTTTGGAGTAGAGTAACTGTTTTATGATTCTGGTGCCAGGCAAGCAAACCATGATATGACAACATGGAACAGTAGTTCAGAATGAAAGCCATTTGCTAGTTAGTAGTAGAATAGAGAAATCCCCAGAACAATTGTGTGAATGGCTCCACATCATTCCACAAACTAGAAGGCAATGAGTCCTTAGCTGATTCCCTTGTGTCACATTTAGGGAGTACCGTTGGGTTCTTTCTATATGCAATTGCTATTTTGACAAACCTGGACCATCATTACATCATGAGGGATGACATAATTTAATAATAAATTTGATTATAACATAATCATAACATGATTAGTAAGGGTGTCAGGGGTTATGGGGTCCTAAATGGGGATGGGGTTGAGAGGGAAAGATAGTTCAGCCATGATAGATTTGATGGGCAAATGGCTTTATTCTGCTCCAAGAATTTATGAACTATAACTTGTTCTGGAATAATAGCGTACTTCAACCAGTTGCTTCGACAGGCAGTGAACGTTACGTCATATCTTTAATCATGATCTTTTGTGGCAATAGAAATAACTTATTTGTGAATCATACTAATTAGGTTGGTTATCTATATAAATGAGGCTAATTAAAAAATTAAATCTTTGCAAAAATTGGAGAATGTAATTGTCACACAATATGTGATAATGTATTCACAAAATATGTTAATTCACAAAGCCAATTAAGGCACACAATATTCACAATGTTAACTTTCTTCCCATTCAATTACTGCGAAGAGAAAAATTCCATTATGGGTAATGAAGATCCATTCAGTGGTTTTCATAATCGATTTAAAATGTATCACCTGGTTTTAACATGGGAACCTGCTTCAAATGAACAAAAAGGTTTCAAGGATGGATTCCGCTACGAATCCCACCTGAGTTTTAATCATCTGAACCAATTGTATTTATACTACTGGAAAGTTATGGTGTGTCTCTCTGTGGATGAAGGAATCATATGCGCTTCTTGGAAACTTGCACTCACCGTGAGGAAATTCCTCCAATGATTCACATAACCTAAACTGTGAGGTAGGGAACAGATTCCAGTGGATAATAAGGTCCTGATTCTTTGGAGGACCCTTCATGCAGTAGGCATAGAGAAGACAGTAAATGGCAGTGTGCACTGTTAGGCCAAGATGTCACCTGTCAGACGCAGAAATCAAAATGGATGCAATTATTTCTTCAGAATTATAGTGCCTCTAATGGGGCAGCGAGTGACAAATTGGGAAACATGTCCAACAAGAGCAGTAGCTCTTAGAAAAGCTCATGTGGCAAAGCAGTTAACGGTCAACATGATCATGTCGTCCATGGAAAGAGTGGTCAAAGCAGAAGAGGATGGTCAAAGTTTCTAGTTATAGACTGTTACATATATTAACAATAGTGGCTTGAAATTCTGAGCTTCTGTATCAGTGTGGTTGAGGTAAGATGTTTGTTTCTGTCTCTTCCCTTAAGGTCAACCCGCGTGCACCCATAATGATGTTTCCAGAGCAGTGTTGCCGGTGATATTGCTGCAGAAGCATTCATTAAATCAATATGTCAACAGATAAACAGGACGATCAAACTTCTTATTTGTTTAAGCATACCTTGTAGACTTTGGAAGATATCAGAGCAGACTACGATCATGTCTGTAGCTACTCAGTCTGGAATACCGACATCACCAGAATTATATCATTGAGTATTGAGAAGAGCAACAGACTAGTTCAAATGAAATAGGCTTCATCACAGTCGCAATGTGGTGCTTTGAGCTACAATTTATATCAGCAAAGATGGAATTGGGCAATGAACAAACAACGACATGATGCCCAGAATAATTTAGACATCATAATGTTTATCGCAGGGCAGTGCTTAGTCCAATATCATGATTTCTCCTAGAAATGATGACTAAGGCAATTCACATTGGGTAAAAATAAGTTTTGTGCATTAGCATTTAGAAAAAAGGTGCCGCACAATAAAATCTCCAGCATTTCCTTGTTTTCTACCAGTATTTCTTCCATATGCTGCTTCTAAGGGACTGAGGTCAGAGATGTAGAGAGATGTTTTAAAACGTTATGAACTTAGGTGGCCCCAAGTATCTAAATAGAAACAAAGCATACTGAGTATTTTTCGAAAAGAAAATCAGCTACACCCTGATCCTGAAAAGATGATATCTTCTCTTTGGAGCTGAGTGAGTGTTCCTTTGTGTCATTGTTGTCAAGGGCAACAAACTCTTCAGTAAACACATCATGAAGCACAACGATATAAGAAACAATTCTAGGAGGGAATTTACGTGGAGTTTATACAGTATTTCTAAGGTTTCAGTGACATTTCTGTTCTATTTACAAGGACAGAATCTTAAGAACCTCATCGGAAATTCACCTCCTTGTGTCAGAAATGCTTTATGTTCCCGAATCTATGTATGACATAGATATTCCAATCTCTCCCTCCTCCATCTGCCAGGTGAATGTTGGCCTCTATGATTGCTCCTGTGATTAGCCCAGAGATAAATTGCAGATTTTTACACTTCCTTGCCCCGTATCCCAGTTTCCCCAGCGGTATAATTGGTCTCTGTCTAGCAGAGAAATTTACAGCCATAATCCATCATTAGCCAGTGAATGGATAAGGAGAACAATTGGTGGAACGGACCTAGAATGTATGACCTGAAGGAGCCAGTATTCATCTAGAAATGACGAATCAAGCCAGTGGCATCGGCGCCTAGTTTTAAAGTGAAAAAACGGCTGTAGTAATTCAGCCCACTGAATCAGCCTGAGGAAGGCCCCAATGACACCAATCCATGTTCTCCAGAGATCCTGACACGCTGAATTACTTCAGCACTTTGTGTCCTTTTGTCTATCAACCATCATCTGCAGTTCTTTGTTCCAGGTACATACAATGATAATACCTTACTCGGTTATAGTAGACACTGGGCGATAGTGGGCACCACTCCCTTCACTATGGTCTGTTCTAACGAGGGTTTACTGTAAACAGATCATGACTGCCGATGATGGTTAATAGACATAAGGACACAAAGTGCTGGAGTAATTCAATGGATCAGGATCTCTGGGGAACATGGATATATGACGTTGGGATCCTTTCTCAGACTGATTCAGACTGATGACGAGGCCGACTGGATAGAGAGATGGGAGAAGCAGGCGGTGTTGGCTGGGCAGGGACCACCGACAGCAAGAAATATCAGCATGTGAGAGGGAAGGGAGCCCCACTGTGGCCGAGCGAGTTCTTTTGGTGTCGGCGGCCTGAAGAAAGCACTGACCCCAGGGGACACAACGTCATGTTATGTTACCAGACCATGCGGTGGGTGAAGGAGAGCTCGCTAGTGCATCTCGCGAGTTGGGAATGGGGTCAGAAGCCAGGGCTCTAAACAGCAAGGGAGACGGTGTGAGCTGGAGATGGGTTGGCAGGTCCGTCCGCTATGTCCAAAAACCGTTACAAGGGGATCATTAAAATGAGGGTTCACTGTATTGTCTTTGCGCAACAGTTTGGAGAAAAGATTGAGAGCACAGTTGAAGAAGGATTTTGAGAAGCAGCCTTTTAAAGGTGCCCAGTAAATTAGAAAAGGCTTGACAGGAAGTTCAGAGTTCAGGAAGGTAAGAGGAAAATTGAACAGGTGGGAGGAGGTGTTGTGGGATGGTGCAGATGTGTGGGAGGGCAGGTAGGGGAGAAACAAGAACAACTTAAAGATTAAGCCAGCAAAGGTAGAATTAGACAAGGCCAAGGAGGGATTTCAATGTTTAGATGTAAACAAATAATTATTTTGCGACCAGAAAGAACGCTCACCACTCGCAACGCCATCTGTGGCTGCTCAAGGAATTACAACTGAGCTCTCGTAATATTGTCCGGATTATAGGGGTGGGCGAACCATCAGTTGCCGGAATGTCGGTGTTTAACCTGTATTTCAGATTTCCAGCATCTGCAATTTAAAAAAAATATCCCCTTGTGAGTGGTGCTGAGGATTGTCAGAATATATTTTAATCAAAAAACCGGGGTTGGAGATTGCAATCTTCACGTGGTCCGCCCTGTTTCGACTAATGCAATCAATCAGATGTGCACAAATAAGATCAAATAGTTGACCTACAACTTTAGGCTGTGCATGCCTTACGCAGGAAGATGATCAAAAAACCATTTTGCCCCCCGCCCTTGTCTAGAAAATGAATCTTGGACCTAACTTATGAACCATATGGTAAAGACGGAAATCGTGCTCATTATCTTAAATAATTGGCATTAGACAAAGAAAGTATTAAAAAATGAAAATCATCACTGATCATATACATTTAGAGCATACCTTGACCCCTGCAGTTTCTGGAAATTAGCCTACTTATTATGTATTATGTATTAAAACCCAAGTTAACTAACCAGGTTATATCTACATAATGCATCAGATATTGGTGCATTCTAATTGTACTTGTTATTAGTGGCCTAAGCATGAAACCACAGTGAGATTCCTATTAGGATGCCTCAATTAGAAAGTGAATGGAGGTTAAAATCAGTTGTAATGAACTACTTTTTCCTAACTTTCTTTTTACATACTTGCAAAAAGTGCAGAAATCCAGCTCAATGAACTTCATTTTTGTGGTAAGTTTAATATTCCATTGTCTGTTTATCCAGTTTCTGCTGAATAACTATCACCATGGAAATTAAATGGTCACATTAGGTTCCATTTGCAAGCGAATTGCTGCTCCACTTGGAAGGACTGTTCGGAGAGAAGTGTTGGGTGAGATTCCATCACCAGAAACATCTTTCCATTCACTGCTCTTCCAACATTCTGACAGCAGACTAACCATTGAGTCCCTGGTCCACTCTTCATTCTTAAACAATCACTCTCTTCTCAGGCCACCTTCCTGTGCTGCTGTTGGATATGTAATATCTGCTCTTTCGCCTCTTCTCTTTTGCAGTACAGAGCTTCAAACAGTCCTACAAATAGAAGCAGGAAATCACGTGCACATCTTCCTGTCTTGTCTCTTGCATTTCGGTGCTCCTGTTGTTTTCTCCACTACACTGGAGAAGCCAAATGTGGATTGGGTGACCACTTTGCAGAGCACCTGTGTTCAGTCTCCAGGGAACACATTAGGTTTAGTTAACTTTCTCATTCACACTCTGACCTAAATGTCAATGGCCTCCTGCACTGTTTTAATAAAGTCCAACTTAAGCTTGAGGAACAACAGCTCATCTTCCATCTGGACATATTGTTGCCTTTCAGATATTATCAAATTAAAGAATAGTTGGCAATTTGCTTATTTTGCTTGTATAACAACTAGCTACAGAAAGGTTGTCCATCTACAATACTGCTGATTTTCTCTCTTTTTCACTTTCTCTCTCTGCACAGACACAACTTGATGTCTGCAGTATTTCCAGCCATCCTGTTCATCAGGAGACCACCGGGCCCTTCAAGCCTGCCCCATAATTCAATACAGTAGTAGCTGGTCTATGCTGACCTCAGCTGCACTTCTTTGCAAATTCTGACCTGCATTTCACAGCTAGAACGTGCCCCTTCATTAATTTCTCCCTCACCACCTTGCCATCTCACCACCAGGGCAGCATGGTGGCGCAGCGGTAGAGTTGCTGCCTTACAGCGCTTGTAGTGCCAGAGACCCAGGCTCTATCCCGACTACAGGTGCAGTCTGTTCGGAGTTTGTATGTTCTCCCTGTAACATGGGTTTTCTCCGAGATTGTCGGTTTCCTCCTAAACTCCAAAGACATGTAGGTTTGTACGCTAATTGGCTTGGTATAAGTGTAAATTGTCCCTGGTGTGTGAGTTAATGTGCAGGGATCGCTGTTCGGTGCAGACTCAGTGGGCCAAAGGCCCTGTTTCCGTGTTGTACCTCTAAACTAAACTAAACAAAACCACTTCCCTCATTAATGTGTTGACTAAAAATCTATGTAAACACTGAGATCACCCAGGAAACCCTAGCCTCACCCGAATAGACATATCTCCTTTGTCATATCCATCCCCCACCATCCACACTCTCTATAATTTACAAGCAACCGTTTTTTTTAATTTCCCATTTCTGATAATGGGTCTTTGACCTAACAATTGAACTCCACTTCACCTTCCACAGATGCTGTCTGAATCTTTTGAGCATCTTCTATTCTTATTTTAGGTATTCAGTCGGCAGATTTTTTTTTAAGTTATCGATTGAATGTATCTTCAGTTCTGTTGCATCCTGCAGGGTGCAACTGTGACCAATTTACACAGCTTAGCACAACGTTGCTAGTGGCAGCATTCATCCACGTAATCTCGTCTTTGGGCAGCTGTGCCGCACGGATCGGTCACAGTGCCTCGTTTCTCACTTCATGATCAGCAAGCTGCCAACAGGGAGTTCCTCCTGTGCAGGCAGATCAGTTCACTCATGCAAATGTGGGGCATTCTGGAGAAAGACGACCTGCCCCTGTTGATTTATCTGAGCGAGCCCTGCTTTCAACCTGCTGACATCTCACTGGGAGAGCAAAATCGACCCCAGAGTTGTTTAAACTGACCTAATATCATAGGATCAATTTTTTGAGCTTCCTAAACATAATAAATAATTTAAAAACTGAAGTCTTCCCGGGAGGTTTCACATTTCTGTCAAATCGACGTTGGCACTTTTATATGAGTGACTCCTGACTCATGAATATTGAACTGACAAACTTATTTGTCAAATTCTCGCTGCAAAAGTTGCTCAATTGAGAATAGCTGCTGACAATCCAGGCTCCAGAATTCTTCACACTTCGCATCGCTGTCAGACCATGCTGGGTGTCTGTTATTCCCTTCCTGCCAGCTGTGCCATCATATCACATGCTTCCCAGTCTCACAACTGAATCTAGACCTGTTTGAAATAATTGCAAGCTCAATCTGTGATACTTTGTGTGGTGTGCTATTTGCTAGATTCGAAAAAAAAATTGTTTAAAATCTAAAGTAAATTAAAAATGTAAATAGGTATTGTAAATAGAAACAAAATGCTGGAGTAACTCAGCGGGACAGGCAGCATCTCTGGAAAGAAGGAATGGGTGACGTTTCGGCTCGAGACCCTTCTTCACCCATTCTTGACCCGAAGCGTCACCCATTCCTTCTCTCCAGAGATCCTGCCTGATCCGCTGAGTACTCCATCATTTTATGTCTATCTTCAGTATAAATCAGCATCTGCTGTTCCTTCCCACACATTCCTGGTAATGTATTACAGTCAATAAAATGTCGTCAAATTAATTTAATTACATTTGAAATACAGCGCAGATCTGAGCCTATAGTACAGGACAGGACTAATAAATGTCGCTTTCAGATTGTCGCTTCTTTAAAATTATTTTGTCTGGCTATCTATCTATTCTCTGGGTCAGTTATGGAGTTAATAGTAAATTTCAGAGGCAGCCCAAGAAAAGCTGTCGAATAACTAAATGCACTTTCTTCGAGTTCCTCATGTCTTAAATGTATCAATCTTTACATTCTGCAATGGACTTTGCTAGAGGTTAAGAAACCCACTGATCACACATATTTTATACAACCAGTTAACATAACCTGCATTTATTTCCAGATAGTTCCCCAAAATCGCCTTTGAACCTTCCTATAAATACTAAATGTCTAACGTCTTCCTCTTTTGATAAATGATTATTGACCTGAAAAATAACCCCTGTTTCTCTGTCCTGCCTAGTGCTTCTAGCATTTCCCATCAGTATTTCTTAATGTTTACACTTCTCCCAAATGCCCTGTTCCTATGTCACATGTCACTTTATTCTATAAAAGAAGGAACTGCAGATGCTGGAGAATCGCGGGTACACAAAAGGCTGGAGAAACTCAGTGGGTGCAGCAGCATCTAAGGAGTGAAGGAGATAGGCGACATTTCGGGTCGAGACCCTTCTTCAGACAGTCACTTTATTCTTCTCTCTTTCAGCCATCTACATTTAAATATTGACTTAGCCTCTGCTTCACTCTGCAGCACCGATTGTGCATTCCAGGGTCTCCCAACGCTCTGTGTAAAATGTCAATCCCACTGTTCCCTTCTTAATTTATTCCAATTAATCTTACATGTGCATCCCTCAGTTTAAACACCTCAACCACTGGCAACATCAGATCAAATGGCCCTGCTCATCAGGAAAGGAGTAAGCAGATAAACTTAGTTTCTTTACCTCAACCTTTGTTTTACATATACTGTATTTCACCAAATCCTCTATTTGTTCCTTCCTCAAGCCATTTGGTTTGAGTTTTATTATTTCTATTTTAACCTTGCACATATATTTTTTTGCTATTTGGTTTCAGTATTTCATTTCCTAGGTCTTAGTTAAATAATTCTGCATTTCCCCATTTTTCAGTATTTTTCATTCCTTCCTAATGAGATGTAACCTAACCTTACACAATAGCTTTCTTTAACTGATATCAATGCCCTGTAAAGTCCTCCTGTTATCACCACCACACATAATCTTCCTGCCCTTCCCTGTTCACATGCACGAACAAGGAGTAACCTGGTGGACTGATGGTGTCCGATGTGTCAGCATTTGACCTCCAGCATGTTCCTGACTTCTGGGTAGTAGCACATTGGCCTGGATAGAAACATAGTAACATAGAAAATAGGTGCAGGAGTAGGCCATTCGGCCCTTCATGCCTGATCATCCAGAATCAGTACCCCGTTCCAGCTTTCTCCCCATATCCCTTGATTCCATTAGCTATATCTAAATCCCTTGATTCCATTAGCAATATCTAAATCAACTTTCTCTTGAAAACATCCAGTGAATTGACCTCAACTGCCTTCTGTGGCAGAGAATTCCACAGATTCACAACTCTCTGGGTGAAAACATTTTTCCTCATCTCAGTCCTAAATGGCCTACCCCTTATTCTTACACTGTTATTCCTGATTCTGGACTCCTCCAACATCAGGATTTCTTTCCTGCATTTAGCCTGTCCAATCCCTTAAGAATTTTATATGTTTCTTTGTTCCCCTCTCATCCTTCTAAATTCCAGTGAGTATAAGCTCAGTCGATCCATTCCATCAGTGGATCACACTGCCGAATACATGGTTGTGGATTCCTCACCTTCCCATCAGAACTTTACATCCCAATAGGAAACCAACACTATTTATCTGCAGATAGAAACAAAGTGCTGGACTTTGTGTCTATCTTTGGTATAAACCAGCATCTGCAGTTCCTTTCTACACTATTTGTGTGCAATTTTGTGCCGTGATTGCAACACAGTCAGAATTTTCTGAAACTCATCCCCTGATTAATTAGGGCTTTGAGCATAAGCCAAATCATAAACAGAAGTACAACTAAGTGAAAAATCCAAAAAATGAACTGATCCTGAAAATCTAAAGTAAAAACGGAAATAATTGAAAATATTTAGCAAGTCAGGTCAGGTCTTTGTTCTGAAACGTTAGTTCTGTTTCTCTTCCCACAGATGTGGCCTCTCCTGCTGAGTATTTCCATTATTTTCTGTTTAGTCGTCAACCTGATTAATATTATCCCAATTTCTGTTTCCTATTTTACGGGACAAATATTTGAAAATAATATTTTTATTTCCTACTTTCCATTACTGTGTGTGTATTTACAAAGTTTGTGAAGGAAGGCCTGCAATTAGATTTGAAAACATTAATGAAACAGAAGGTTTCATTAATAATGCTGGAGATAAAAATGCTGGAGAAACTCAGCAGGTGAGGCAGCATCTATGGAGCGAAGGAATAGGTGACGTTTCAGGTCGAGACCTTTCTTCTTCATGAAATAGGAGCTAGCTGACCTGTCATGTAAAAAAGCATCAAAATATGAAAGGCTATAAGCAGATAATAAACAAGTCAGTGGGTGCTGGACTCATAAATACAGGAATTAGCAGTAGGGATTACATACATTACATACCACATACTATTGTTTTTCTTCTTATCCTTTGCTGAAGGTCTGTTACATTTATACTTAACTCTTGGTGAGCTAAAAGTTTAGAAAGATTATTTTCCCCAGTTATACCATTATATTGCTTAGGTGTCATTTATTAGGAGCCGCACTGAACAAATTGGAGCCTTCGCAGTTTTATTTAATCCCTTTTTCCGAAGGACTGCTGATGCATGCTCATTAATCTAACACACTTTGAATAATTCAATGTGCATCCAGCAGCTTGTGCTGTATTTACCATGTATGCCAGAAATGGTTAGAGTATCTCGTAACAGTGGCACCTGTAATGGTGCCTCCTTGCCGCAGGTTTTATAATGGTACTGGTCTGTGCCATAGTATGGTTAATGTTTAAATACAATATCTATTTGAAGGAAACATGCAACTACACAAGCCTGACACTTCAATTCTCCTTCCCATTCCTACACAGACCTTTCTGACCTAGGTCTCCTCCATTGTCAGAGTGAGGCTAAATGCAAATTGGAGGAACAGCATCTCATATTTCGCTTGGGCAGCTTGCAGCCCAGTGGTATCAATATTGATTTATCTCACTTCAGGTAGCCCCAGCATTCCCTCTCTCTCTATCCCTCCCCCACCCAAGTCACTCTACTTTCTCGTTTTCACCCCACAAACAGCTAACAATGGTCTGTTTCCTTTATCATCGTTACTTTTTTGCATATTTCATCAATTGTTCTTTATCTCTCCACATCGTCTTTATCGCTCATTTCCCTCATTCAAAACCAGTCTGAAGAAGGGTCTCGATCTGAAACGTCACTCATTCCTTGTCTCCAGATGCTGCCTGCCTTGCTGAGTTACTCCAGCTTTTTATGTCTATCTTTGGTTTGTATGTTATCTTCTGAATTATTTTGTTATTACTTTTCTGGTTTATTCTTTAAAACTATTGAAAAATAAACATAACTTTAGTAATAAATTTGCATGAATGCTTAACATATTGTGTAGACATCTGCATTGTTTGCATGCAGTATGCATGAACTCTGGGTTTGGGAACTGGCCAATTAACATAATAACCTCATTATAAATTAATTACTACATTTATAACAACTGATTATTGCAGATAATTATTTATTCCATTTCATATACTTAACATTGACAAATTTAATTTTGGCAGCCAAATTTCATCAGTTGTCTCTTCTGATTAACAATTGCTCGCAGTAATAATTAAACTAAGCTCACAACAGCCTTGAAAAGCCTTTGTATTGGTTTGCAATTTGCAATAAATAAATTGCTGTTTTATCTGTGTTCTATTTTGTGATCATTTGCTATCTGTTCTTCAACAATCAAGGAGATAAATAAACATTGGGTAGTATTCCTATTATTTGACAAAAAATACAGAGTTATGGAGTAGCACAGAACAGAAACCAAGTCTGGAGCAAACTTCAGGCACCCAGTTACACTAATCCTACAGTGATCCTGGTTTATTATCCCCACATTTCCATTAACTCCTTAGGTCATGGGTTATAGAGTCATACGGCAGGAAAACAGGCCTTTCGGCCCAACTAGCCCATGCCAACCAACATGTCCCATCTACACTTGTCTCACCTGCCTGCATTTGGCCCATATCCCTCTAAACCTAACCTATCCATGTACCTGTCTAAATATCTTAAACATTGTGATAGTACTTCCTCAACTACCTTCTCTGGCAACTTGTTGCAAACCACCCTTTGTGTGCAAACATTGCCCCTCAGGTTCCCATTAAATCTTTCCTCCCCTCACCTTAAATGTATAATCTCTGGTACTTCATTTGCCTACTCTGGGTAAAAGATTCTGTGCATCATTAAAAGATTTTCCCTATAAACCAGGCCCTTAAGTCCTTGCAACATTTTCGTAAATATTTTCTGCACCCTTTCCAGCTGAACAACATCTTTCCTATAACAGGGTGACCAAAACTGAACACAATACTCCAAATGTAGTCCCATTAATGTCTTGTACAACTGTAACATAACCTTCTAACTTTTGTTCTGAAGAAGGATCTCGACCCGAAACGTCGCCCATTCCTTGTCTCCAGAGATGCTGCCTGTCCCACTGAGTTACTGCAGCATTTGGTGTCCAGCTTTGATTTAAACCAGCATCTGCAGTTCTTTCCTACTCCTAACTTTTATACTCAGTGCAAGGCCAATGTGCCGAGAGCCTCCTTCACCACCCTATCTACTTGTGATGCCACTTTTCTTCTAGATTCTCTCACTCACCAACACAGTTGGGGCAATATTGATCTGAAATGCCAGAACTAGACTCAATGGGGGCCCAATGATGGGGGTCACAATGACCCCCTTGTACACTTCAAGATTCAATTAATGTCAATACAGGCATGAAGCAGCAAGAACAAGCCCCTTAAGGTATAGAAACGCGAGCTGCAAATGCTGGTTTACAAAACATAAAGACCTAAGTTCTGGAGTAATTGAGGGGGTGGGGGGAGAAAACTAGTAAAGTGGAGGGGCAGGACAAAATGTGGCAGATAAATACAGGCAGATAGTTGGACAAAGACCAGAGATGGAAAAAGGTGTGAGACAAAAGGATTTAAGAGTTACGAATTGTGAAGTCAGAGAAAGGAATGTAGGTGGAGGGAGGAATATTTATCTATGCCTCTCAGGACATGAATAATTACAGTCAATGCTAAAAGGTGTAATTATTACATTATATATTGAGGGTTGCAATTCTGCCTTTTTAATCTCTTCAAGGTAATGCCTCACATACTGCAATAGATCGGTAGAGTTGCTGCCTTATGGCCCTGTCCCACTGTACAAGTTCATTCAAGTGCTCTCCTGAGTTTAGAAAAAAATCAAACTCGTGGTAAGCACATAGAATGAACGTAGCGGCTACATCGGAGCTCAGGGACGTCTCTTAGCGGCTCGTAATGCTAACAGCAGGTACTCGGGAAGACTCGTTAACGGCAGGTAAGCTCGGGAAGACTTTTGAAGATTTTTCAACTTGTTGAAAAATGTCCACAAGAGCCCCGAGTGCTTACGAGCGGCCATTACCGTAAATCTCCAAGTTCGAATCAGGGCAAACTCGGGGAGAACTCTTGAATGAACTCGTACAGTGGGACACGGCTTTTACAGCGCCAGAGACCCGGGTTCGATCCCTACTACGGGTGCTGTCTGTACGGAGTTTGTACGTTCTCCTCGTGACCGTGTGGGTTTTCTCCGAGATCATCGGTTTCCTCCCACACTCCAAAGACGTACAGGTTTGTAGGTTAATTGGCTTGGTAGATGTGTAAATTGTCCCTAGCATGATGTTAATGTGCAGGGATCGCTGCTCAGCACGGACTTGGTGGGCTGAAGGACCCGTTTCCACACTGTATCTCGAAACTAAACTAAACCAACAATCTCCATCAACAAGGTGCCCTGTCATGCACTTCGACCTGCTTTAAGCCTTACATGGGACGTCAATGTTACAAGGTGTTCAACAGTGGCATCCATAACATTCACATATTTTGCAGAAACCCACAAATACATATCCCTCCCTTTTGCAAAAGGAGTTGATATGTAGTCAGCATCATCAGCTGCGGTAGCAGAATAGCAGGGGATAAATCAGGAACTAATTTGGGCTTGTAGGCAAGGTATTGAATTAAACATGGGACCATTTTAATTACACTGCTACCTCACTTAGCACACAGTCTGTGCCTCCCTGAACATGACTGCTTACAGAGTCAGCGCTAAAGGTGTCATGATTGCATTCTATATTGAGATTTGCAATACCGACCGCACTGCTACTCAGGGGGTGCCAAGAATACAGAGTGAACCTTAACATTCCTCTCAAACTTCCTAAGCAATGACTGGCTGCATGGCTCAGTGTGGAGAGGCTGCTAGAGAAGACTGGTGTTGGGCAGGCCAGGGCAACCAATGCACAGGCAGGTGGGGCTCAGGATTCATTCTAGCCAGTACAATAAGTTCAAGCTATCCTTGTTCCACATGCTGAAAGAGTGACCAGATCCTACAGTATCTTTCTTCACTTTCTCTTGGAAGTGATATATGCTGTCTCCCTCCCTGTTTCCCTCCATGCTTCTCCCCAACACAAATATTCCTCTGTAGTCAGTGCCAGCAATGACCTGCCCTCGCTCTGCCAGGTAGGGTGCAAACCCCTGCCCCTTATCTTCGTGCTAATGGACCACAACGCTTGCCCAGCCCACCCAACACCAGGGTAAGAGTTGGAACAAGGTTCTATTGATGCCCAGCACGCAACCCAAGTAGATATATTTAATAAAGCATAAGCGGGCAGTACTGATGTGTGTATGTGCTCAAGGATCAGGAGCAATAAAATGAAGAGTGTGCTGTAGGGATTTGTGTATCATAGAATCATGTAGCATGAAAATGCTAAGCAAGATGCCCCATCAAAGCCAATCCCTTTTGCCTGTTTTTGGCCCATAACCCTCTAAACTTTTCCTGTCCATGTAATTGTCCAAATGTATTTTAAATATTGTATTGAGGACAAGTTCATAAAGTATTTTTGGAATAGCCCTAAATTTAAATATTGACAATGGCATTGGTATGTCAACAAAATGTCTGAAGTGGACTAGAATAATAGATTAAAGATTAAAGTGGCAGATCAACAAAGGTATATTGCAATAAAAAGGAAAAATGAATCTCCTTCTGTGGTTAATCCAAGACAGTAAAATTGAAATAAAATATATACAATGTTGAGAAAAGTATAACTGGAACTGTTATTCATTCATGTAAGTGGACATTAAAAAATGTATTCACATCTCTGATTATACTTGAGAAGCTGGTAGTGAGCTGGCGTCTTAAAATGTTGCTGTCTGCATGTTGAACATTCTCCCAAACTAATGTTAGGTCAGGAATTGCAAGATTTTGCAACACTGCTGATGAAGAATTCGTAATCTATTTCCAGAGGAGCATGATATATTACAAAGAGTGGAACCTTCTGGTGCTCTTGTCCAATTCCCTTGGTGCCTTTGTCCATTCAGACTAAAGTCAGAATGTCATTAGTAGTTGCCTGTCTGGCAGATAGAAAATAATATCTGATTTGCCTACTTCTTTTATCCTATTCCTACTGAAGGTCAGCCTTCTCACAAGTCACGTTATAGGAGTAGAATTAGGCCATTCGGCCCATCAAGGCCACTCCGCCATTCAATCATGGCTGATCTCTGCCTCCAAATCCCATTTTCCTGCCTTCTCCCCATAACCCTTGACACCGTTCTAATCAAGAATTTCTCTATCTCTGCCTTAAAAATATCCACTGATTTGGCCTCCACAGCCCTATGTGGCAATGAGTTCCACAGATTTACTACCCTCTGACTAAATAAGTTCCTCTTCACCTCCTCTCTAAAAGAGTGTCCTTTAATTCTAAGGCGATGACCTCTGGTCCCAATCCCACTCCCTCCCACACTATCTATGGCTTTCATTATTCTTTAAGTTTCAATGAGGTCCCCTTTCAACCTTCTAAACAATAGCAAGTCGAGCCCAGTGCTGTCAAACGCTCATCATATACAAACCCACTCATTCCTGGAATCATTCTTATAAACCTCCTCTGGACCCTCTCCAGAGCGAGCACATCCTTCCTCAGAAATCCTACTGATACCATTCTGCTTCTCACCGGAGAATCCAGCATCATTTTCCAGCAGTTGTCCACTATTTCCAAATGTCCACTATTGCCTCTCTTTTACTCTTTGTACATCTTGAAGAAATTATTGGTATCCTCTTTTATATTATTGGCAAACTTACCATCTTTTCTCCACATATTGTCTTTTTAGTTGCCTAATGTTTGTTTTCATAAGCTTCCTAATCCTCGAGCATTTTGCTCATCTTTGCAATATTGTGTGTGTTTTTTTTTACATTCTCCCCACATTCTCATCAACTCCCCTCAGATTCTGTCGCTCAGCTTCACTAAGCCTATTTACAAAGTCAATTAAACTACCAATCCACATGTCTTTGGGATGTGGGACAAAACCAAGCCTACTGGCAGAAACTCACAAAGTCACAGGGAGAACGTGCAAACTCCACGCACCCAAGCTTGGTATTCCGCAAAACTCCTTCAGCCCCGGCTCGGAGTTAGAACTGGCCCAAACTCTGGGCTTGGGGCTGGGCAAGAGAGGGGGAGGAGGTTGCTGCTACCGCCAGCACAACGATTGCCAACAGTACCCGCAGCTCCAGCGGGTGCCCAGCCTGTCCAGGGCTGGCAGGAGCCCATCCGCAGACTCTCTCGCCAACCAGGACGACTCCAGAAGCAGCGGCGCCGAGTCGCCCGTCTTCGAGCAGGGCCAGCGGCTGCCCATCTTCAGCAGGATCTCGGTGTCGGACTGAGGGGTGGAGGTGGAGGTGGAGGGCTGCCGGGGCCAACCCGGCGGGCCAGGCAGAGCCGAACTGGAGCCAGCGGCTGAAAGTTCGGGTCTGCCCCGCCCCACCAGCCCAGGGCCACGCCGGACACCTCAGGACAGGGACGGGAAACCGGGGAGGGGATGGGGATGATCCAACAGCAACTCAACAGCACCCGCAACGACAGAGGGCCGACCCCGACCCCGACTACGGATGAAACTCAAGCCTGCACACAATGCAGCACCACCATTGCCAAGTGTTTTATAGCTAGTGACCTATGACCTGGACATGCGCAGTCGGAATACCGAACTCGCTTATTGAACCTGGGTCTCTGTGAGGAAGTAACTCAACAAGCAGCGCCACTATGCTGTCCAATTTGATGATCCTATATCGCAACCTCCCCAGCTGTTGCCAAGGCTGAACTTCACTGTGAATGTGCAACTGGCAATAGCAAAATCTGACAACTGCTTTTCAAAATACATTTAGCTCCATTTGCGTGCTCCAGACACCCAAAGTATGGCTTTAAAACACCAATGATTTGCTCAGTTATTCAACATAAGCTACACTTCTCTGTATGGTGAGTGGAAACAGATGCCATGAGGATGTCCATTGCGCCCAGGTAATCATTCTTTGGCATGGAGGTTCAGATTGGGTTTAACAAGATGAATGAGCCCCGAGCATTTCCCCACCTTTGAACATTGATTGTCATAAGGTCATGAGGAATAGGAGTAGAATTCGGCCATTCGGCCCAGCAAGCTTACTCCACCATTCATTCATGGCTGATCTATCTCTCCTTCCTCACCCCATTCTCCTGTATACTCCCCGTAACCTCTGACACCTGTGCTAATCAAGAATCTATGTATTTTCTATCTGCCAGTCGGGGAACTTCCTTAAAAATATCCACAGACTTGTCCCCCACAGCTTTCTGCGGCAAAGAATTCCACAGATTCACCACCCTCTGACTAAAGAAATTTCTCCTCATCACCTTCCTAAAAGAATGTCCTTTAATTTTGAGGCTATGACCTAGACTCTCCAGTGGAAACATCCTCTCCACATCCACTCTATCCAAGTATTTCACTATTCTGTAGGTTTTAATGAGGCACCCCCACATTCATCTAAACTCCAGTGAGTACAGGCCCAGTGCTGACAAATGCTCATCATAGGTTAATCATTCTTATAAACCTCCTCTAGACCCTCTCCAAAGCCAACACGTCCTTCATCAGATATGGTGCCCAAAATTACTCATAATATTCCAAATGTGTCCTTACCAGTGCCTTATAGAGCCTCATAAATTACATCCCTGATTTTGCATACAAGCCTTCTTGAAATAAATGCTTGCATTAAGTTTGCTTTCTGGCATTGGCATTTTGGTAATAGTTGTAGATAAGATATAGATATTTAAGGAGTACAACCTCTTGCATTTCTTGTACATTTTCTGATTTTCATCAGGCATGCTCTAGTCAAAGGTTGTCTAAGGATAGGCGACGTTTCGGGTCGAGACCCTTCTTCAGACTAGTCAAATGTGGTGCAGTTGATGCCTTGTACCATTAGAGGAAATCAATTTGCATCTTCCTTTCATGTCAAGTACCAGATCTGCACCCTTTTGTCTTCTCCACTTCAGCTCCTGCATTGGTTATTATCTTCACCCATCTTTATCTCTAATAGAGCCTCCAATATCCCTAAAATGCTTGAACACAGATTGAAAAGTTATGCCATATGTCACAGCACCATCATGAAAATGGCTGAAGACCATGGCGAACTTCACTGCACTAGACAATCCAGTCCTCAGTCTGCTCTATGGTTTCACTTGTGGTCACAGCATGTGGGCACCTTCTATGAGATGGAGTGTTAGTTTAGTTTAGTTTAGTTCAGAGATACAGCGCAGAAACAAGCCCTTCCGTCCACCGAGTCCGCACCGACCAGTGGTCCCTGCACACTAACACTATCCTACACACACAAGGAACAATTTACATTTATACCAAGCCAATTGACCTACAAACATGTACTATACGTCTTTAGCATGTGTAGAAGAAACCGAAGATCTTGGGGAAACCCCATGCGGTCACGGGGGGAACGTATAAACTCCGTACATTCAGCACCCGTCGTCGGGATTGAACCCGGGTCTCTGGCACTGTAAGGCAGCAGTTCAACTGCTGTGCCTCTGTGCCGCACCATGATAAATTACCCACACATTGCTGATCACTTGGGAATAGCTCCTCACTTGATGCTCCTCTCCTACTACTAACTGGCCTTGCTCTGTACAGATATCAAATCTGTACACACACATCAAGTTCAAGTTCAAGTCTTATTGAGTTTATTGTCGTGTCCCTGATAGGACAATGAAATTCTTGCTTTGCTTCAGCACAACAGAAGATAGTAGGCACTGACTACAAAACAGATCTGTGTGTCCATATACCATTATATAAATATATACACACATTAATAAATAAACCGATAAAATGCAAATAACATAGAAACATGGAAACATAGAAATTAGGTGCAGGAGCAGGCCATTCGGCCCTTCGAGACTGCACCGCCATTCAATATGATCATGGCTGATCATCCAACTCAGTATCCTGTACCTGCCTTCTCTCCATACCCCCTGATCCCTTCAGCCACAAGGGCCACATCCAACTCCCTCTTAAATATGGCCAACGAACTGGCCTCAACTACCTTCTGTGGCAGAGAATTCCACAGATTCACCCCTCTCTGTGTGAAAAATTATTTTCTCGTCTTATGTCCTAAAATACTTTCCCTTTATTCTTAAACTGTGACCCCTTGTCCTGGACTTCTCCAACATCGGGAACAATCTTCCTGCATCTAGCCTGTCCAACCCCTTAAGAATTTTGTAAGTCTCTATGAGATCACCCCTCAATCTTCTAAATTCCAGCGAGTACAAGCCAAGTCTATCCAGTCTAACAGATAATGAGTTATTAATGTTCAGAGTTTTGTCCGAGCTAGGTTTAATAGCCTGATGGCTGTGGGGAAGTAGCTATTCCTGAACCTGGTCGTTGCAGTCTTCAGGCTCCTGCACCTTCTACCTGAAGGTAGCAGGGAGATGAGTGTGTGGCCCGGATGGTGTGGGTCTTTGATGATACTGCCAGCCTTTTTGAAGCAGCGACTGTGATAAATCCCCTTGATGGAAGGAAGGTCAGAGCCGATGATGGACTGTGCAGTGCTTACTACTTTATGTAGTATTTTTCTCTCCAGTGTGCTCAAGTTGCTGAACCAAGCCACGATGCAACCGGTCAGCATGCTCTCTACTGTGCACCTGTAGAAGTTAGAGAGAGTCCTCCTTGACAAACCAACTCTCCGTAATCTTCTCAGGAAGTAGAGGCGCTGATGAGCTTTCTTGATAATTGCATCAGTGTTCTCGGACCAGGAAAGATCTTCAGAGATGTGCACGCCCAGGAATTTGAAGGTTTTGGCCCTTTCAACTCTTGACCCATTGATATAAACGGGACTGTGGGTCCCCATCCTACTCCTTCCAAAGTCCACAATCAGTTCCTTAGTTTTGCTGGTGTTGAGGGCCAGGTTATTGTGCTGGCACCATATGGACAGTTGCTCGATCTTCTGTACTCCGACTCATCCCCATCAATGATACGACCCACAACAGTGGTGTCGTTAGCGAACATGATGATGGAATTTGCACTATGACCGGCTACGCAGTCATGAGTATAGAGTGAGTACAGCAGGGGGCTAAGCACGCAGCCTTGAGGTGCTCCCGTGCTGATTGTTATCGAGTCTGACACATTTCCACCAAATATACGAACAGACTGTGGTCTATGAATGAGGAAGTCGAGGATCCAATTGCAGAGGGATGCGCAGAGACCGAGTTCTGCGAGTTTGGTAACCAGCATGGAGGGGATGATAGTATTAAATGTCGAGCTGTAATCGATGAATAACAGCCTGACATATGAGTTTTTGTTGTCCAAGTGGTCCAGTGCAGAGTGGAGAGCCAGCGAGATCGCATCCACCATTGATCTGTTGTGGCGGTAAGCGAACTGCAATAGGTCTAGGTTTTTGTCGAAGTAGGAGTTGATTTGTGCCATGATCAACCTCTCGAAGCACTTCATCACCACAGGCGTTAGTGCCACAGGTCGATAGTCATTGAGGTACATCACCTTACGCTTCTTGTGCACTGGTACAATTGATGCCCTTTTGAAACAGGTGGGAACCTCAGACATCATAAGTGAGAGGTTGCAAATGTCCGTAAAAACTCCAGCCAGTTGGTCCACACAGGTTTTTAGAACACGACCAGGTATGCCATCAGGTCCAGGCGCTTTTCGAGGGTTCACCCTCCTGAAGGATCTTCTGACGTCGGCCTCTTTGACAGAGACTGAAATAGCATCACAGCGAATGGGGGCTCGGGAAGGCACATCAGTGTTCTCCCTATCAAAGCATGCGTAAAACGCATTGAGCTCATCAGGGAGTGATGTTTCGCAGACATTCGAGATGCCTCCTGATTTTGCCTTGTAGGAGGTGATTGCATTCAGGCCCTGCCTCAGCTGCCGAGCATGTGTCTCATCCTCCAGCTTGGAGCAGGTCCCTTTTGACCTTTTGGATGGCCTTACCAAGGTCGTATCTGGACTTCTTGTAGACCACTGTATCATCAGACATGAATGCCCGGTGTCTGGTCTTCAGAAGAGTGCGGATCTCAAAGTTGATCCAAGGTTTCTGATTGGGAAACTCTCGGAAGGTTTTTGTGCAGATGCAGTCCTCCACACATTTCTTAATGAAGTCTGTAACGACTGTGGCGCATTCGTTCAAGTCCGTCGCTGAGTCCTTGAACATTGCCCAGTCTACAAACTCCAAACAGTCCTGTAGTTGTTCCTCTGCCCCCCCCCCCCCCCCCCCCCCCCTACCCCGACCAGCTCTGTACTGTCCTCACCTCTGGGGGGTGCGTTCTTTAATTGCTGCCTCTAGGCAGGAAAAAGCAGCACCGCGGTATGGTCGGATTTACCAAAGTGAGGGCGAGGGATAGAGCGATAGGCATTCTTGATGGTGGTATAGCAGTGGCCGAGGGTGTTTGGTCCTCTGGTGCCGCAGGAGACATGTTGGTGGAAGTTGGCGAGTGATTTCTTTATGTTTGCCTTATTGAAGTTCCCAGCAATGGTGGTAAATGCCTCGGGGTAAGATGTCTGGTGTTTGTTGACCACGGCGTGCAGCTCCTCCAGTGCCAGACGGACGTCTGCCTGGGGTGGGATGTAGACCGTGGTCAGGATGATGGAGGTGAATTACCTCGGAAAGTAGAAGGGACGACACTTCACCTCCAGATGTTCAAGATGTGGAGAGCAGGAGTTGGACAGGACTGCCACTTCTGATCACCACACAGAGTTGACAATGAGGCAGACGCCCCCTCCTCTCCCTTTCTCAGATGCCAGTGTACGGTCCATGTGGTGGATGGAGAACCCTTCAGGCTGGACCGCTGGGTCTGGGGAGCTGGGGGTGAGCCATGTCTCTGTGAAACAGAGCACAGAGCGTTCCCTCAGGTCCCTTTGGTAAAGCAGTCTTGCCCTTAAGTCCTCCACTTTATTTTCAAGGGACTGTACATTGGCCAGTAGGATAGCAGGGAGAGGGGGCCGAGGTCCCCTGCGCTTCAGTCTGACCTGAAGTCCTGCCCGTCGGCCACGTTTCCGGACACAATGGAGGCTTCCCTTTTGTTTCCAGGTTCTGAGTTTACTGTACCTGCTGTTTCTGCGGACCTGCGCTGGAACGGGGATTCCTTCACAGACGACAGCTCCAGCTCCTTCAAAGTCGGCAGCTGCAGCTCCAGCTTCATTGTTCCTGGGAGATCCAGCCCGTCAGCTCTGGAGGACATCCGGGGTTCCGAGGTACAGTACCTGGGTTCCTCTGTCGGGTCGGGTGATTTCCAGCGAGCATGGGGAAATTTAAAGTCCGGGGCTCCCGCAGCTGCGGGAGATCGCAAAATTGCGAAAGCCTTGAGGTGCTCAAGCAGCTTGTCTGAAATGGCACCGTTTTCTGCCATTTTCCTGATCCAGGTGAGTTGATTGAAGTTGTATTTAAGCCTTTTAGGTTCTGGTGCTCCGCAAAGGTCGCCGCAGGCAGGCGTCATCTTGAGATACATCACACGTTTCTACCTCGATGCGCACATAGCTCCCAAACAGTTGGCAAAATAGAACCCAATTTCATGTTTTAAGCTTTCATAGAATGCATCTGGAATCCTTTATTTTGAATTAAAATAAATTACATAAGTTCTTTCTGAATCCAAAAATATAGTGCAAAATGTTAGGTAACAGAACAATGAATAAGGTGCATTATATACGATCAATATTGATATTATTCTGGAATAGTTTGCAACAGTTATTAAATACACCTGAACACAACCTCTTGCCTTCATATTCCTATCAATAACGGACATGTCCACTATTGTCAAACATGGATTCATACATCTGCTACCAAATGAAAAGTATCATGCTTGTCTTTAATGCAGGAGCAGGAATCTACTGTAATGGCCCTGTCTCACTGTGCGACTTGACCCACGAGGTACCCCAAGTGACAGACTCGTGGTTGTGCACGATATCCCAAGTTGATGTTCAAGTGTTTGAACCGAGTTCCCACGGGTATGGTATACTGCGATGTTCCAAGTTCGTCTCCCGTTTACTCTTGAGCTGACAAAGTTCATCTCCCGTAACTCTTGAGCTGACAACGTCTCCTGAAAAGTGACACAGTGTTTCTAACAGGAGTGACTCTGATACCCACCATATAGACTCGATGGGCTCAACAGGTCCAGTGTCATAATGAAATATGAAGCATTCTGCGGTTCGTCCGTGCGCTTGTTCACCCTGGATATCGGGGCCAGATCTCGCTTTCAAAGTTCATGGTAGAAAACGAGAGGGGATATGAGATGAAACATTTGTAGTGAAGAAATGGGTAATTGTGATTGGCTGCATATTTGGCCCATGTGCATTTCTTTACCAAATTCCTAGCATAAGCAGCCCTGCCCGGATCTGTCAGTACCAGGAGTATGAGAACAGGTGGGGACGGGCGGGCAGGCAGCAAGTGGCGGGGACGTTGGCCAGGAGTGGGGGCATCATGTACACATTAGCCAGCTCACCTCATACATGTTGGACACATACATGTGGTGCAGCTGCAGGATCAGCAACAGCCATGCAGGACGGTGACTTAGTGGACAGTCACACAGGGATATAACACCAGGTGCGTGGAGGAGTGCTGCAAACAACGCTACTTTGGTGCCACTGCAGAAGGGATCAGGGGGTATGGAGAGAAGGCAGGTACAGGATACTGAGTTGGATGATCAGCGATGATCATATTGAATGGCGGTGCAGGCTCGAAGGGCTGAATGGCCTACTCCTGCACCTATTTTCTATGTTTCTAAGTTTCTATATATATATATATTCTCTCTCTCTCTCTCTCTCTCTCTCTCTCTCTGTCTCTCTCTCGTTTTATATATAGGCAATATAATAGGCAATATAGTTATATATAGTAGGCAACCCAGGAACCACGCAAAGTATATATACAGCACATGGACATGTGTATGTGTGTTTATATATATATAGACATGTCCATGTGCTGTATATATACTTTGCGTGGTTCCTGGGTTGCCTACTGCTGAGTAACTCCACGAGCGGGGGAGCGGGGGAGGGGGGGGGGGGGGGGGTTGGCGAGTCGGTGAAAATACAGCTCCAGCTGGAATATAAGAAGAGATAAAACAAAAACACTGAAAGCAAATAGTAACTTAACAGCGGGAAGTAGGACATATGTGTGTGTGGTGTGCGCGCTACAGAATACTTTCTATCCAGTGTCTCCGCTGCAAATTGCAATGCATACGCGTTTGATATTTAGACAAACTTAATTTTATTTCCAGTTTGCATTTTTAGTTTGTTCCACACATTTAATTAGTTTTAATCCCTCCAGAAAAAAACCTGAAAGTGGATGAGAACCTGATGGTTCTCATACATAAAGCCCAAGAGATGGCTTCTTGATTCTAACGAGTGTTTGGGAAAAATAGACACAAAAAGATGGAGTAAATCTCGGATAGGCAGCATCTCTGGAGAGAAGGGATGGGTGACGTTTCGGGTTGGGACCCTTCTTCGGACTGGTGTTTGGGAAACGTGGATTAGGTTTGTTTTCGGGGGGCGAGGGGGGGGAATACATTCGCCTTTTTCTCTGAATTCAGGAATGAATGCATGTTGACACACATAACACAGAGAAGGGGGGATCGCTGCGTTTAGGTCTGAGGAGAAGGGAGCCAAGAAGTTCTCGATTTTCCCTGGCGATAGTTTCACTTTTTTTGCATTTTTCCTTCTCTCCTGCCGCCTGTCCCGCTGACTACTTTTTGTGTCAAAGTCGTCTTGTTCAATCTCATTTCATTGCAACTTTCAGCTCTGGATACCCCGCGTTGATCCGCGCGTATTTTAGCATTTATATTTCTCAAGCCTCTTTACCTCCCGGAGCCACATGTAACTTAACCACATGTAATTACTCCAGCATTTTGTGACTATCTTTGGTTCAGTTCCTTTAAAGATTATAAGAAAGTTCCCACGATAGACTCACGAGACAGTAAGGTAAACGCACGGGCCATTACGTTATTGCAACGAGTTTAAATGTTTCCATTTTTAACTTGAACAGTTAATTTGACTCATGGAAAAAATCAAACATGTTTGATTTTTTTCACGAGTTAACAAGTTTCCCGAGTACCTGCCGTTAGCGCCACGAGTGGACAAGTTGATCGTGCGAGTTCCGACGTTGCCGCTACGTTCATCGTACGTGATCACCATGAGTGAAAACTCGGGGTCACTCGTGGGCCAACTCGCAATGTGAGACAGGGGTTTAAGTCATTTTTCTTTTGAAAAATGTTTTTAAACATTACAGTCATTTACTCTTGCATCATCTGTCATTTGTATATGGATTTATAAAACGCAAAATATTTTGTTGCACTAAGGACTTTGGGGGGTTTTTGCACTAGTATTGTGGGTAATAATTTATTGATTTTTTAACTGTATTATATGTAATCTATTAGAATGGCATTCAAAGGAATTTAATTTCTCTTCTGTCAGTACAGATGACAATTAAACACACTTGATTCTTAAAGCATGTACTTTCAAAGGGATGCAAAGATTTGGTAATGAACACAGGCAAACCAGCGATTCAAAATATCAGTGTTCAATGACTAGTCATCTTTTGGTGCTGCTTAAGAGAGATAAGAACCCATTTATTCTAGGCTTAAGATTCTATTTAGATTGTTTCTGATTTTTATAAAACAATGTAAATTGTACTAAGCTATGGGAGAATACAGGTGCCAAGCCTCTGACAACGTGTAACATAAAGAAACACAAATTACATATTGGAATAATCTGTTATGGCAGCATAAAAAAAGACAAAGAAAGGTGTAGTTAGAACAGCAATTACTTTTCAATTAGTGCACCGCACTGCCCCATGCTAATTGTCAGTTGTTTGAGAAGCTAATCAGAGTGTGCACATAAAATCACTTCCATTGCGATAACTCCTTAATGTAATTAGTGCATCTGAAACGGAAATTAAAACAAAAGGTAAATTCTATCAAATTTGTCTGACCTGTTTTTTGTATTTTTGCACAGAGCTAACTGTGGCATAATTTGATTTCACCAAGTTAATGTGATTCACAAATAAAGAAGAGAAATTATTTTTTAATCTATATTACCCAATCTTCCAAAGAACAACTCACCAGATAAAGAAATCCGATCTTAGTTATATTCTCAGTTCATTTTTTGTTTAAGCCAGGCTATTCCAAACAAGTAGCGTTGTAGCTCATTACAATAACATCCAAGAAAGTTCTGATGGGCTTCACTCAAAAAGAGGCAACATCTTTGGACTGCATTCTTATCATTCTGGAGAAAGAAATTAAGCATCCACAAAACGGACGAAGAGGTGGTTGAAAATATTATATGTCAAACGAATAAATCTAACTTATATTTTACTGAAGTGCACAGTTTCATTTTCTGTTCAATGAACTAGACAATAGAGTCGTTTTTGCGAGTCATATTCTGCTTCCAATATTCAGATCCATTGAAATTAATGGAGACACGTTTAGAAAATGGGTGCACTAACTTATACGCATACAATGCACATGATAAAAAATATTAAGGCCTCACATGGACAAGTAAACACTTTCAACAGTTGTATCTTACGTGTTGCAGTACCTCATACTTAGACAGAATCATAGAATCATTGAAAATAGGTGCAGGAGTAGGCCATTCGGCCCTTCGAGCCTGCACCGCCATTCAATATGATCATGACTGATCATCCAACTCAGTATCCTGTACCTGCCTTCTCTCCATACCCCCTGATCCCTTTAGCCACAAGGGCCACATCTAACTCCCTCTTAAATATAGCCAATTAACTGGCCTCAACTACCTTCTGTGGCAGAGAATTCCACAGACTCACCACTCTCTGTGTGAAAAATGATTTTCTCATCTCGGTCCTAAAAGACTTCCCCCTTATCCTTAAAGGTAGATGCAAAATGCTGGAGTAACTCAATGGGACAGGCAGCATCTCTGGAGAGAAGGAATGGGTGACGTTTCGAGTAGAGACCCTTCTCCAGACTGAAGAAGGGTCTCAAACTGAAACATTCACAAGGAATGGGTAATGTTTCAGTTTGAGACCCTTCTTCAGTCTGAAGAAGGGTCTCTACTCGAAACGTCACCCATTCCTTCTCTCCAGAGATACTGCCTGTCCCGCTAAGTGACTCCAGCATTTTATGTCTATCTTCGGTGTAAACCAGCAACTGCAGTTCCTTCCCTGTCATGCTCCGACAGGTTAGAAAATAAATTGGATCTCCTTGTATGATATTTTTAAGTGCAAATAGGTCCAAACCAAAAGATCCCACATTGCCAGACTCTACTTAATGGGCCTAAAATACATTAGATGTCACTTGGTTAAGTTAAAGTTCAGATACTCTTGTCATCTGTCTAAGGTAAACATTAAACCCCCATCAACACTTAATGCCGGCTTAAGCAACCCTTAGTATTTGGTCAACTCTGAACTGTACGCACTTTGCTCAGACGTTTATGTTTTGCTGTAGTCACATCAACAAAGTTTGTTGAAAAAGTAACTTTGCCTTTTAATTATCTTTTTGTGGAGTCAAAGAAAACAAGTGCCCCTTTGAAAACCAATGCTCACCTATGATCTCCTCCCCATATTCCATCCCCTTCTCTCTCAGGGGGAGCATAATCAACAACTCACCAGGCCCAAACTGCCAGAAAGCCAAGCAGTGACTCTTGCTGTTCGCAGCAGCCTTGCATTGTGTTAATGAGGCCCAATATATGACCACATACATGAATAATAAAGTTAGTGCATTTTAATGTCACATCCAATTACAATCAGCAACACTATCAGAGGCACAACAAGAGGAACTGTGCATGACTGTCATTTGAGTTTGCAATGAACTGTGAGTGTTGAAAGAATCTTGTCAGTGCCAATTACATTGTATCGCCAATTCTTCAGCTGTGATAGTAGTATTCTCTCAGAATTTACTACAGCTGTGCTGATGTAGATTTAATGTTACTATTAAAATTATATTTATTTCACGGTTACCAATAATGTTACAAACACTTTATCGGTATAGAACGTGTGCAATTAAAATAATGCTGCAACAAATTTGTTTGGATCAGGATTGCTAAATTGCAGTGCACCTGATCCATTATAGTTGGAGATACAGTAATCTCATTGTAATCTGCAACTAAGAATTCAGCTTTTTGTTGGCAGCTTAATGTTGGTGCAAAGCAATTTCCACTCTGCAGAAGCATTTTGCTGAACCAGACTCGGAAATTAATTATTATGGGATTCCCAGGAGTAGGAACGCTCACACCACATTGTTTTCACACTGTTTGAATTGCAAATCCAATGACATTTCAAACTCAGTTTTCAAATGCTTGATTTATTGACAGGGATTATTGTGAATTTAGCTGACTTCGATTCTGTCTCCGGTTTGTACGCAGAAGCAGAATACAAATGCACACTCAGCAAGCATGCCGACACTGATAAATATTTAATTTGGTGCATGAAGTGTGTGGTTCATAGAAATGTCAATTATACATGTAATTCAATGGTTTCAATTGTTTCTTTATTATCACATGTACCCAGGTACAGTGAAATACCTTGTTAACATATAACTCTGCAAAACTATCCCCATTTATGAACACAATCTCCTAGTTACATAGAAACATAGAAACATAGAAAACAGGTGCAGGAATAGGCCATTCGGCCCTTCGAGCCTGCACCGCCATTCAATATGATCATGGCTGATCATCCAACTCAGTATCCTGTACCTGCCTTCTCTCCATATCCCCTGATCACTTTAGCCACAAGGGCCACATCTAACATCCTCTTAAATATAACCAATGAACTGGCCTTAACAACCTTCTGTGGCAGAGAATTCCACAGATTTGAACAATTTTGAGTAATGAGGAAGGGGTAGTTAGCCGTCTTGTTGTATGTGCCCCCTTGGGCAAGAGTGACCATAATATGGTTGAGTTCTTCATTAGGATAGATAGTGACATTGTTAATTCAGAAACAATGGTTCTGAACTTAAAGAAAGGTAACTTTGAGGGTATGAGACGTGAATTGGCCAAGATTGACTGGCAATTAATTCTAAAATGGTTGACGGTGGATATACAATGGAAGACATTTAAAGACTGCATGGATGAACTACAAGAAATGTTCATCCCAGTTTGGCAAAAGAATAAATCGGGGAAGGTAGTGCATCCGTGGATAACAAGGGAAATCAGGGATAGTACCAAAGCAAAGGATGCGTACAAAGTAGCCAGAAAAAGCAGCGTACCAGAGGACTGGGAGAATTTCAGACACCAGCAGAGGAGGACAAAGGGCTTTATTAGGAAAGGGAAAATAGATTATGAAAGAAAAATGGCAGGGAACATAAAATCTGACTGCAAAAGTTTTTATAGATATGTGAAGAGAAAGAGATTAGTTAAAACAAATGTAGGTCCCTTGCAGTCAGAAACAGGTGAGTTGATTATGGGGAAGAAGGATATGGCGGACCAATTGAATAACTACTTTGGTTCCGTCTTCACTAAGGAAGACATAAATAATCTGCTGGAAATAGCAGGGGACCGCGGGTCAAAGGAGGAATTGAGTGAAATCCAGGTTAGTCGGGAAGTGGTGTTAGGTAAATTGAATAGATTAAAGGCCGATAAATCCCCAGGGCCAGATAGGCTGCATCCCAGAGTACTTAAGGAAGTAGCTCAGGAAATAGTGGATGCATTAGTGATAATCTTTCAAAACTCTTCAGATTCTGGAGTAGTTCCTGAGGATTGGCGGGTAGCAAACGTAACCCCTCTTTTTAAGAAGGGAGGGAGAGAGAAAATGGGGAATTACAGACCAGTTAGTCTAACATCGGTAGTGGGGAAACTGCTAGAGACAGTTATTAAAGATGGGATAGCAGCACATTTGGAAAGTGGTGAAATCATTGGACAAAAGGTAAATCATGTCTGACTAATCTTGTGGAATTTTTCGAGAATGTAACTAGTAGCGTGGATAAGGGAGAATCAGTGGATGTGGTATATCTGGACTTCCAGAAGGCTTTCGACAAGGTCCTACATAAGAAATTAGTATACAAACTTAAAGCATACGGCATTAGGGGTTCAATATTGATGTGGATAGAGAACTGGCTGGCAAACAGGAAGCAAAGGGTAGGAGTAAACGGGTCCTTTTCACAATGGCAGGCAGTGACTAGTGGCAGGGCTCAGTGCTGGCACCCCAGCTATTTACAATATATATTAATGATCTGGATGAGGGAATTGAAGGCAATATCTCCAAGTTTGCGGATGACACTAAGCTGGGGGGCAGTGTTAGCTGTGAGGAGGATGCTAGGAGACTGCAAGGTGACTTGGATACTCTCTAGAATTAAGGAGATTGAGAGGGGATCTTATAGAAACTTACAAAATTCTTAAGCGGTTGGACAGGCTAGATGCAGAAAGATTGTTCCCGATGTTGGGGAAGTCCAGGACAAGGGGTCACAGCTTAAGGATAAGGGGGAAATCCTTTAAGACCGAGATGAGAAAGACTTTTTTCACACAGAGAGTGGTGAGTCTCTGGAACTCTTTGTCACAGAGGATAGTTGAGGCCAGTTCATTGGCTATATTTAAGAGGGAGTTAGATGTGGCCCTTGTGGCTAAGGGGATCAGAGGGTATGGAGAGAAGGCAGGTACGGGATACTGAGTTGGAATGGCGGTGCAGGCTCGAAGGGCCGAATCGCCTACTCCTGCACCTAATTTCTATGTTTCTATGTTTCTAGATTCACCACTCTCTGTGTGAAAAATGTTTTTCTCATCTCGGTCCTAAAAGACTTCCCCCTAATCCTTAAACTATGACCCCTTGTTCTGGACTTCCCCAACA